>JAEVFN010000169.1:0-79526 GCA_030449075.1 Murraya paniculata | reverse complement strand
TGAAAATCAAATTGTAGACAGCATTAACATTATTACAGGATGGCAATTTTAGTGCAAATAAAACTTTTTGTTGATGCATACATGAATTTGTCGGCTCAGCTGTAGGTAACCTATGGTGAAATTATAATATTGAGGCAAACGACATTCAAACTTAGGGTTGCAGTAGTTTGGGCATATCGAATCACCCGAGGCAGAAGGCAATTCGTAATTAAGAGTCGCAATTTATTGTAGGCGTGCGAGAAGATTTAAAACTCGTAATCAGGGTTGCTTGATTAGCTCACGAGTTAAATCAACCCGTTGGTAATGGGGAAACATTGCAATTAAGTACATAGAGACGGGTTGTCGGAGAAGCTGAGATTGGTAAGGAGGACTGATTTCAACAATTTCACTGCGACAAGCACTGAATTAAAGGAGTAGGAGGGACATTTCAAACTGTGCATGTATATACTGCTTTCTTTAGTAAGTATCAACTACGGTGCAGCAGGTAATAGATGAGGACATACTTTTACAGCATCTTCTTATCTTAAATTTGTTTAATTTATATTATCTTCTAGTGATCAGTTATGTATGGAAGTAGGGTGATGTATTGTTAATTTAACTTTTAGAATCAATTAGAGGGTTGATGGTTGGAAGACTTTCTTGTTTAAAAAAAAGCATGTAAATGGGCTTGGGGCAAACCCCTTTCAAATGAGCTGTAAACTTGGTGAACCATGCTATGTGTTGATGATTATTAGACAAAATTTGCTTTGAGACCCTGTTATCGATACGTCACATCCTTTGTTAATGATTGATTTAGAATGTTGACAGTGAGATGTTCATTATAGATCATTTTGTTTGTAAATTGTGATGTTGTTGTTATGGTTTGACATATACACTATTATTTAATTTGCCAAAATAAGACGGTGACGTTGGTTACAAGAACTTGTTTATCTTCATCGCAGAAATGAAGGTAGGGGAGGATCACAAGCGAAAATTTACTGATGTAAAGAGCTACAACCGAGATATCGCAGGCAATCAGACAACACAATCCAATGGCCATTATGGATTCATCAGCTATTTGTAAGTATTTTGACAATCTGAATAAATAAATAAATTTGGAATATGAGAGATGAAATGGTGTATTCACTTGAGTTACTTGCAGTGGAGCGACCGTAGGCGTCAAATGAAGGCAACAAATGCAAATGCAACCATTACAGAGAGGTGCGTTTAAAGCGAAATAAAATTCAGTTAATTGTAATGACAGAGGCTTGCCAACTATTCTGAATGTGATAGTGTTACAATATCTGGTTTGCAGGTTCGAAGGGAATAGCGACGTCATTTAAAAATTTACCTCCAAAGACGAAATGGAAGTACAGAGTTCCAGTCCAACGAGCAGTGAAAGGGGAAGCAACTAAGAATTTTGTTACTCGATGTGCACCAGATAGATTGGCTGCAACCATTTCAAATTTGTCCGATGAACAAAGAGCAGCTATATGTGAAATCGGCTTGGGGAGCATGCTTCAGTTGAATTGTGGTAGGTTGAAAAGGAAGCTATGTGGTTGGTTAGTAACAGGGTTGATGTAGGTAGGTGTGTTCTAGTTTTGAATGGTGACGAGGTAGACCTCAGTGCTAATAGCTTTGGTCATATAATGGGGATTAAAGGACGGGGGCATGCCTATACAATTAGAGGGTGACATTACAGAAGTAGAGTCATATTTACAGATGTTCGGTGCATCATCTAGAGGATTAATATCAAGAAATTGGCAGAAATATTGAGTAATTCGACAGCAGCCGATGATAGATTCAAAGTAACCTTTATGTTGTTTACTCTATGTACTGTGCTATGTCCCCCTGGTGGAGTACACATAAGTTCTAGTTTCTTGTTTTCTTTGAAAGATGTCAAACTGCATACAGAAGAGGAATTGGGCCACATTTTGTTTTCATAGAATTATTCAAGGGCATTACTAGGTACAAGGAAGAGAAATTGGCATACATAGGAGGCTGTCTTTTGTACTTGGAGGTAATCCTCCATCTATGACTGATATACTCTCAATGTTTAAGGTCAGTAAAAGTATAGTTCGTTGACTCAAGAAATTATCTTCCACATCATTAATAATCCCATTGGTAATGACGCTATAATTAGTGTAATATAGTTAATGTCATTTGTGTGATAAGAATAAGTTATCTACCAGTAATTGAAAGAGGAAACGAAAGTTATAATTATGTTTTGTACGCATCGAACAATTGGATGCAGATAAGATAAATAAGATCTTTCATATTTTTAGTTAACTTTTTTTTCAAATATGTACGATGATGCTTATTTGATAATGAAGAATGAGTTATTGATTCTAACAATTATGGTTTACTAACAATGTGCTATTCTTTGATTCAGATGCTTTACTTAGTTCTATACTGTATGGAAAAGTACAAAGAGACCGGTCGATGTGTCCTCTAGCCTTGTGTAACGTGGATGAGATAAAGCGGTTACTTAAGTGGATAGACAACAAAGGAGGTTATGGAAGTGATGAGGTAATTTTATGTCACAGTAAAAAACAAATTGCATTCCATGTTGGGAAGTTCCATGTCAATGTTAATTTAATTTTCAATATATTGATTATGTTAATAGGTAAGATTAACACTTTGGTACTACAAGTTACTTTTAACTCGGGACTTGTAACAGATTTTTTTTTGGTAGATACGGCTTAATGCTGCAGCATTGATAAGGGCCAACTCAAGGTCCAATGCATGCAATATGTCCATGGATGAAGATGTTAGTAATGGCGAAAGTGGAGATATGACAACGATCCCGGGAATGACGAAGGTGAAGTGGGTTTAACATATTACAAAAGCCAATAGCGACATTGAGTAGTCCCTCAGGATGTATTAAGAATCTGAAGACCCCCGGTGCGTGCAGCAACGACCCTGCCAATAAAGGAACGGAGAAGCACTTCAGTGAAGCTGTCGACAATGTGGGCAGAAACAATGCTTGTGAGAGTAAGGAATTGTACGGCGGTGCAGTTTATGGTGGTCTGTACATCAATAATAAAGTTGATGAAGACGAAGATTGTGAAGATCTGCGGCAAACAAATTCAGTTCATCTGGTTAACGCTAACGTCAACACCGGGCCTTCTCCACCATGTGCTGATAGGTTGCACACTGACATACAGATTGAGGTTGTTTGTGAGTTGTAAAAGTTAAATTTCTTCTAATGTTTCCTATTTTCTCTGTCTTCTCTGTTAACCGGATGTAATATTTCTGTGATCAATTGGCCTTATATGCCGCAACATTTACTGCAGCAGCCGTTGTTGTGCAGAAGTATTGTGTACCGACTATAACGCTTGCGGCTGTACTCCATCACAAGCCGCCAATTATGAACATACGTGGAGAAGCAGCACGTTATCGGGTTGGACCATATCTTATACGAAGACCTTTTATGTCAGACGAGGAGAAGTTGATTAACTTTTGCATGGATGATAATCTAAATAAAGGGTAACATATTTCACATATTGACGAACTATTACTCTGTTGCATATTGAAAGTTATTTTACTTGTATTACAGCTTCAAATAGGGTTGTTTTAACTTCTTCACTTTTCTATGATGGATTTGACATGCCAGGGAAATGGTCTTCAAAACAAACTTCAATTGCCTTACCAGAAATGACGTACTGTCCCTGTCTCCTAGAACTATAATCAATGGGAAGGTACAACTATAGTGAAAGAACATATGTATTTTGCTTGAGAATATAGATACATATCCATTGTTCCTACAGTGTAGTTAGTGTTAAATTATATGGTACAATTCTTTAACCTTCACTGAAGTTGGTGCTAAACATTTAATTTTTAGATTGTTTCTGCTATTTCGGAATTGCTATCCGCAGAAGCCACTGTCAATGTGGGACACAGTCATTACAACCTTTTTCTTCCATCTTTTAATGCTGTAAGGGATTGTTGTTATTAAGTCTGTCATTCTTATCAGCTGATCAACGCAGCTTACCATAGATGTAAAGAGTGTTTTTTGAGCGTAAAGTTTGTGTTATCAGCTCAGTTGCATACTTGTGTTTTACATAACATTTTTAAGTTACAAGTATATTTGGTTTTCATCATTTACAGTAGTCACTATTTCTGTTGGGTTGAGAGTTTGGTGCGCTCTGATAACTTAAATGGGTCACTTGCGTTACAGTTGGAGGATGATGTCGGTGCTATGCCAACAGACCTGGCTTCAGCCATTAAACAGATTATCAGTGGGGATTTATTTGTCATGAATATTGCCAATTGTAAGAAAGTAAGCATCGTTTACTGATCTGCTCGGTCAATGTGGTTAAACAAATCTCTGATATTACCTGTAACTTCATTTCACCCTGATAGTGCAATCATTTGTAGATATTTATCCCAGTGAATCATGGTTTCACACACTAGTCTCTGTTGGTTGTTTTAATTTCTGAGATGCGGGTGGAGATATGGGATCCACTGCCCAGTGCAATGACGGCAAATTCGTTTCTTGCCGAATGGAAATGTGCGGAGAGTTCACTTTAATAAGTAGCTGAACAGTTTTGTTCGCCCATAATAATGTCATAATTCCACTCTTTCTTTAAATCAATACATTTCAAATCCACCGGGCCCTTTTCGACTTGGGATTAGTGATTTTCTTATTATATGCTATATTGCAGCTAAATTCTGTTGAGATGGCTTTCCAGCATTGTGGTTTAAATTATATAACCGGAAGCACCTCCTTGCGGGATTTCCCCATTGAGTTTTGTACCAGACAACCGAGTATACATAATGAATATGATTGTGGACTATATGTTATGTTAATGATGGAGAGGCATAAAAATTGGTCATGCCTTACTGAGTCTGAGGTGCGGCTATGTTTTCATCTGCTTTATGTTGTTACACACCTTGTTTGTCTTTTCACTGTCTTCAAACATGATAATGATCCTCCCCTTATCGTTTCTATGCATTTTATACAGATAAAGTTTGATTCTGACAGTGAGCGGGCACGTTTTGTCATTGAACTTATCACATACGCTTTCAACTGTCTGAAGGATAATGTTCGTTTGTTGGCTGAGAAGCATCAACTTCACCTCGATGATGAAGCACGTTCGATCTGTGAAGCCATTGACATAAGACGCTTACGCCAACTCAGGAGGTCGAAGCAGATGGGCCATGGTCGGCGCCATTAGCTGACCTATTTGTTTGCTGATACATTTATGTACATACTTTCAAACACATGGTTCGATTAAGAAGTTGCAGTTTATGTTTTGCTAAATCGCCTATTATAACAGTTGACATTGAACGTGCATCCTATGTTTTGATATCTGTTATTTAACACTTACTACAATTGGGCATGCAGTAGCATGAGAGCAAACAACCTTTTTTTCGTGTTTGTTGTACTATTGCCGTCAAAAACTAGAATATTTTTTGGGTGTGTGCACATTTCAATGTTTTGCCGAATGGTTACGAAGAAAGAAGTTGGCTCTTGAACGTAACTTGCTTAATCATAACTGAATTAGTTTGGCCGTTACACATTGATGGAAGGCAAATCAAGTGTCGCCTCCCTGACTTACTTCCTCTTCAATCATATGCAACTAATGCAATCACTTAATCACATTTTGCATGTTACCCGGAAGTTGTTCATATATGTACCTCTCATTTGCAGAAATAATATTGTAGAACACTGGGGTTGCTTGAAATCACTGTGTTCAAATGTCTGCAATAGGAGTTCTTTACTTGACAGCTAATCTAACAATTAACGATATAACAATCATTCGTTTACAATATAATAACGATCATACACTAAATGAACGCCAAACTCCTCACTTCTATGAGAGCTTTGACAGATTGGCCATATGTTTCTTGAAGGTCGGTGCAGATGATGAGGTTGCAATGTAGTTGGATAGACTTCGAAATGCACTTGTGTTCAATGTCGGGTTCGTTGAGTCACCATCCACACTGCCTGATAAATGCTGGAGCCATGAATCTGAAGTACCACCTAATTCTTCACCACTGTCTCCAATTGGTTGGCTTGACCAAATATTCCTGTTTTGTGCAGGCTGTTGCAGTGTAGGGGACGTGTCTATTGCCTCAACCGCATTTCGACCCAACACATTCCTATCGCAGAAGAATTCCATGCACTGGCTTGAACAATCCTCCAACTGCTTTTTTGTCTGTCTTCTTTTTTTGCACTTCCTGATGTTGTGGCCTGGCACACCACATTTGCTGCATTTTCGTTGTTGTTGTTGTCCCATCTTTGATCGTTTTACTGAACCTTTCGTAAGAACAACATCCGGATCTTGCACCGCATTCTCTCTTCCCTGTAATGGTTCCCCCACTGGTTCCTTTCTTTGACACATTGCTTCCAACCTCAATGTCAGCTGGTGAATGTCTGTAATAGCGACATTGTATGAGGCCACATTAGATCCGGCGTATCTGAGGAGACCTCGGCATGCGGCATAAATTTGGCCAATACGAGCCTGCTCTGTCATGTAAGGTGCTTTATTTGAACTTATGTCTGACGCTGCGTGAGCTGTTATCTTCGCATCTTTAGTCCATCGGCAAAGGACCATCGAACCTGGAATTTCCCTTATATTCTGAGCCTTCAAGACAGCAAATGAGTGCGAGCATGGAATTCCCACTGTCTGTAGGCACTTACAGCTGCATGAAAAGGTTTTTGTCGCCTCATTTATCACGACTTTCACCTCTTTTCCAGAAACACCAAACCGTCTAACTCTGTATGTTGTTGACATTATATCCCGATCACACATTTCTGCAGTTAACAACCCTTCCTTTTCTATTTCTTCCCGAACGAGACGAAACATGGCCCTCGTGAACTTTTCAGCAGCTTGCTGCTCATACATCTTAAGATGGGTAACCATTACCGGACGTCCATCACAACTGTGAAAGTCATCTTTCCCCTCCCCCTCTCGTTGTCTGTCCATTAGTCGGTCCATCTGTTTAACAAATTCAATCAATCGGAGCCTTCTATTAACGTAATGGTTTAAGTAAGCATTCATTCCTTCTGACCTCTGAGTACTTCTCATCCCCCCAAAAAACTTGCCCTGCAAATAAGCCTCAGCCCACATATGTCTATCCTGAAACATCTTGCCAACCCACTCATTTGTTCCGACATTGTGCTTATCGACCATCATTCTCCATTTTCGATCAAATTCTTCTTCTGTATAAGCATTGAGCATGCAGCAATGGAATTCTCTATTAAATTCAGGGTTGTTGACATTACTTTGGCAATTTCGCGCCACATGCCAGCAACACAACCTATGCGATGTTTGTGGAAATGTCTTGCTTATTGCCTTTCGCATTGCTTTGTCCCCATCGGTTATTACTGTGCTTGGATGCTTGTTACCCATGGCCGACATAAATGTCTCCAATAGCCATGTGTATGTTTCTTCTGTTTCATCTGACAATAGTGCGAAGCCGAAAACTATTGTTCGGCGATGATGATTTATCCCTAGGATTACCACAAGGGGCTTGCGATATGCATTGGTCTTATAAGTCGCATCAAATGCAATTACATCACCAAATAATGCATAATCCGCACATGATCCTCCATCACACCAAAATAAGTCCGCAAGTCGATTTGAGCTACTGATTGTAAAGTCATAAAAGAATGCCGGGTCCTGAGCTTTTTCTTCCATCTAGATATGATAGGCACGTTTGTGCATCTGAATCTTTCAATTCCCGACGCCTCTTCAAGTCCAGGCTGTTTTGAATGTCCCTCCTGGTATACCCGACTTTGTCATAACCCCCTGATCTGTCAACCATAAACTCATGTATTTGAGATGGTTTTACTCCCACTTTCTGTAACGAGGAAGCTGCTAACAAGTCCGGACATGTCACTCTTCTATGGGACCTAATGTGGTGCACAAGATGTGCCGGGGTTAAGTCGTGATTGTGCACTCCATGAAAATAACTACATGCCCACCTACGGGTTTCGTCATTGAAAATAACACGAAATTGTGCTCTACAACCTGTCCTTGTCACTGCCCTCGCTTCCCTCAACCAAGTTTTTTTTTGCATGTGCTTCACAGACCTGAAACCTTCTCGACTGCACACCCATGTTCTCCCGGTGATATCTCCCTTAACATTTCTACGTTTATTGTGCTTCCGTATGCCGAAGCCAACTGTCCTTGCGTATTCACGGAAACACGTGCCAGCTTCCTCCTCTGTTGCGAACTCTTTTGCTAAAATTTACGGAATTGCATTCGATGCTTCACAACGACCATCGGCTAATTGGTGTGGCTCACTTTTGGTCAGCCGTGCACTATTTCCTATGGTCCTATCGCCTTCGATGTTGTCAGTGGGTTCAGGTTCCATATGCAGGGGCCATTCTTCCTCAGCATCGTCTCCTCCGTAACTCCATGCATCTGAGTTAACTTCATTGTCGGTAGCTGCATTAATCTCATATTGGAGATCATCTCTGTCATACATTGGTTCATCTAAATTGCTCATTATGCTCACAGGTTTGCCGAGTGCATTGTCCGCCTGTGTTAAAGACGCTGTTTTGGTCAGGGGAGCAGCTCCGGAGTTTGTTTGAATGTCCCTCTATTCGTAGTTACTTCTAAAAAACTTCCTTTTCCCCCGCTTTTCACTTAAGCATTAAGTCAAAGCCCTTTTCCCGCTAAAATTTTTTTTTCAAACTTTGCTTCTAATTTAGACAGATGACTTAAATCCTTAACACCTCATCCGCCTTCAATTTCATGAAACTGCAAGATCGACGTTCTCGATGACGCTAACGTCCCATTATCTTTCCCTGTCGTGTGTGTGCGTATTTGTCGTGGGTGTGCGTATTTGTGTTTCGTTCATTTCAATGAATGAACTTAAGTTTTATAACGTTTGGTCATTCATATTGCAGTTGTGCACTATTTCTCATCAGTAGACGCATCTTAAGCATCCATCTACTGCCATTATTATTAATAAGTAATGAACATTTAAGATCTTGTCCATCTTCACCAATCATTATGAAATGTAATACCATGATAAATAACCTAAATACCTTCATATAGTAAGTTATATGACCTATTGTTTGTCAATTGCCAGCCAGAATTAGTGAGATCATCTCTATGTTATTGCTCCCAACGACTTCGGCTCTCAACCATCGGGTTGTTTGCGTAATGGAAAATTGCACACAAAACACATTTCTGCGTTGGCGTAACAACCACCAAGTATTTGCACATCTATTCCCCATGATCAGCCGGAGATATTAAAACAATTCTCCGTTGTACAGCTATATGTTCCATCCATATACCTATATGGGGCATACCACGCAGTCGACCAGAATGACAACCTTAAGTCCAATTACAAAGTGACATTCCCCGATAAACGGTAAATATTACTGCTCAGTGATCATAACAAATTCCGTAAACCAGAAAGGCAATTAAAGTCTGATTAAGTTCCCGCTGTTTTATCACCATGCAACATGGTTAACACACGACACTGGCGGGGGCAGTGCGTGATGCCTTACTCACAGATTGAAAGCATAGTTCACATTCGCTGTCAGTGGGCCATAAACAAAATGACTTTTACAAACGTCTAACTTAACGAATGTATGCAACATATCTAACCCTGTGAAGTTTAAGGAGGTACATGAACCAGCCTAATGTCACATAAAATGAACATTGCAGTGATGCAACTTCGTTGTACCCTAAAGTAGTTTGACCTACGGACAAATGATAACAAATCGAAATTGACTGCCATATTTTCCAATGTATCCTGCTGTTGGTGCTCAGTGGACACACCTGGCCTGTGTGCTTTCATAGAAGCTCAATTTGGCAAACATCGGACCCTCTTCGTAACTGTAAGAGTTTTTGCTGCAGCTTCTTAAATTTAATGTTCGATGTGCACCCCTTCACCCTAACAACCATCGTCTCCAACTTTTCTGTAAACTGCAACAAGTACTCCAGTAGCGGTCGTTCATCATCGTCACCATCAACTCCCTTCACCTCAATTTTCTTCACCTGCTGCACCAGACATTGAGGCACAATTCCTGTCTCAAGCCAGCTAAAATCTTCTTCCGTCACTTCAAACCAGCATTCCTGGTTACAAATTTAACAAATTTGAGCACACGAAAATGCAATTGCCTTGATCATGCTTAAGTTTCATGACACCCTGACCTTTTCTAACACGACAGTTTTTATTATCGAGGAACTGCTCAGGATAATAGGAAGAATTCACCATCCGAATGCTCCAAACTTCATTTCCACATGTGTTAATTGTGGAAATGCAGGCTTGAATTCCTCATAAGTTTCATGCAGTGCCTGTACATATGTTAATATCAGCCCTGTTGTGTTACAGAGGGGCAGTAATTGACAAATGAATATATAGACGACAACCTAAACTTAATTGACCTCTACACCGACATGAATTTGGGGATTACTTAACCATTTCACAGTACATATTTTTTTAATCCCCGACAGTACCATATGACACAATATCCCGATAAAATTGAACACAACTTTTTGGGAATCGCCATTCATGCGGTGCAGTGTCCTGAAGTGTTACTTACAGATATTACGCCGGCAGATACAGTAAGAGACTTGGTTGCACTCACTCCCTCGAGCAGCCAAACAACATGCTGCGGATTGCCCAGTGCCCATTCCCCGTACGAAATATCTAATTTAACTTCATTAACAGAATGTAGGTCATGCACCACGTACAGTCCCAGCACATCAGCAGTTACATGCAGACATTCAAGGTTTGGGGCTGTTATCGTGACTGCGTGGTCAAACAGACAAAAATGGAAATCGGGTATTGCTACCGTTAACGCCAACTTTTTCAGTGTTGTCGATGCAATGATGAAGTTTGCTTTCTCACCATCATGCTTTAAATAAGCCTTAATGGACAAATCTTCGAGCACAGCGCAATTGCAAAACATCTTCTCAGTCAAGTTGTTTTCTGGATGCTGCAAACACACATTAAGGACCTTCAATGCCGGAAAACAATTTCCATCAGGAGGAATTGCTATGACGAAATTCCCTTCCACCTTCAGAACTTCAAGTGTCGTTGATCTGGCGATTGTGTCTGGGAGCTCAATGCGGGAATCCTGTCGGAATGACAGTTCAATCTCACGAACAGAACGCATCAGTGCGGCAGTTACCCAACCGTGGATGCTAGACAATTACTTGGTCTGCAACAATGGATAGAGAACTTATTAATCGTTACCGGGTTAGTGCGTTCAATGACTGTTTCTACAACTTCGGCAAACCCCGGCGTTGCAACATTGATCAAATTACGAGGCGTCCTCCATAACCTATCGTCAAATGAAATATTGCTCACGGATGTCCACACATACTTCCACCTTTGTGATAGAATGGAAGTTGCCACTGCATTTTTTGTGGGTACGTATGTCAGAATCTGGGATAGGACCGAATCTGGTAAGGTGCTGATCCTGTCAACAGCACCCGCATTACCCATTGTTTTAGTCGATTTTGATCTCCTAACTCTCAACCGTGAGTGATGCATCGTAAATGTCTTAATCGAACCTGCAAAACATAGAAATGTAAAAATTTCCAATTTCCTCAACCGCTACTGTGTACACATATATGCGCACATCTCGTAACACAATTATATATCCAAGTGAGTGTGTGCGTTTGTGTGCATATATATGCGGACATATATATATGTATATATATACACCATCATTGTCCCAATATATATATGTATAACATAACGGCAAACTCAGTGGAGTGAACCACGTATGTACAGACTGACTAGTTACTGAAATCAACAGTCAACTTAATCTAACGACGAACACAATACATGTTAGGCAGTGCCTACTTTGTCCTGATCATCCATATGCTTATATTGCCGGTCAATGTGCCAACCAATGGGTGACTTATTGCATATGATGCATGAGCTCTGAGCATTAAAAAATTAAATACCCTAAACACACACCTGAACCTAAACAGAATTGATATATGCTAAGGAGTCACTTACGTTCACTCGTCGTTTCAGTATATGTACTAATTAAATTTATTTGAAACAAATAAATTGTCTTCAAAAATCATACAAAATGATTCGGTCAAGGAAAACCATTAATTTAATAACATGAAACAATTGTCCGTACCGTAGACAGAAAATATCTTGAGTGCGTATTACCCGAGGATACAACTGCAATGAATCATCCGTTCACTTTAACCTTTGTTGGAGCATTACGTCCCAGGCGAACTCCACATTGCTATCAACGACGACAGTCTGCCAATTGGTTCTGCGGATGGACGGGATGTTTTCCCCGCGCGGGTGGTTGGCCGAACTGAACGACCCACGATCTCACAACCATCGACAACGGAGCGTCATTTGCAGCGGGTTCTGTCAACCTTTGATGTCCAATTACAGGGTTTTAGGAATTCCCAAATTTAACTTCAATTTGTAAACGACGTCCTTCTCTAGAAATAAGAAGCTATTACCCAACCCTTCCTTTTTGCGCCCATCAAGCATATGTTGCTTCACTGTTACTGGCCCATTCATCACCGAACTTTGTGGGTGCTGTAAGTGAATCACTGTAGTTTCGGCCAGTATTGAGTTGATAGTGTTTTAGTTACCCTCGTAAAGGCCACTGTTATTTGTACTATTATTATCCACAATTACCCTACAAAACCCAAAACTAGGACAAAACTGTGGTGCAACTGTTACACGGTACCACCGATTTGTCTTTTATCTTGGACCCCCTACTTTTTATTTATTTATACTTTATTTATATATTTGTGATTAATTTTTTTCTCTTCCTCTCCTCAATATTAGGATATTCTATTCCATTTTTCTCCACTTAGATAAAATAATCAATGATTAGTCAGCAACTCCTTCCAAATTAAGATATCATTACCTTATCAATTATCTCAATTATTTTTCACGTCACTAATTTGGGTCCAACTATGGTACAACTGTGGTAACATACCACAATTTTTGGTCATTTTCAGCTAATTTCACTGCACTCCCTGTTTTATTTAAAAATTAAAAAAAAATCAGATAATCTTAAATTTTGACTCATTAGTCCTACTTTTCTTATTTCTTAGTTTCCAATAAAAAGGTGAGGGTATTTTTTAATTATTAATTCACACGTCCATCATCAAAGTTTGAAACAGAAAATTTACTCCATACACTTACCGAAATATCAAGTATATCCTTGATAAAGGTAATTTTTAATTTATACTAAATAAATTAATTAAAATGATGTAAAAAAATAATTAAATTCTTTACTTGCCTACTAGTTTCAGTTCCATATATCTAGCAATTAGCAACTACATTCTATCACTAACTCAATATTATGGAACATGAAATGTGAAAAAGGATTTCAAATCAGTGTGGAGCATAAAATGACTTGGTCTTTTAAATTTATTCATCAACCTCGTAGATGTAAGAATAAATAATGAGCAAGTTCCCACCCCCTCACTTTTTGATACCTTCTTATTAAACAAAAAAATATTCATTGGTAAAAAAAATATTTTTATTGCATATTGAAATTATTTACTGTATATTGAATAAGTATTATAAAAAATATTAATAACAAATTAAGAACAAGAAATAAAATTCATACTCCTATTTATCATAAATTATGGTTTGTAATGATACATGGTTTTACCATTTTTTCTATTAATTAATTAATAGGAAACAATATTAATTTAAATCTATTGATTCAAATATAAGAATAAATCAATTTTTCATTTAAATTAACTACGTCATTTGACACAATATATTGTATTGCATTAGCTGCCACATTTTATGGTGAGTGTCATTGGGTGTATTAAATTGTAATACAATATCATGTTTAATGCAACATGAACTGTAGTATATGTAATAATATTTCATATAATTATTTAGATTACTATTACTTTTTAATTAATACTATTCAAATTTATGAATGTTGAAGTATTTATTATTTTTAGATTAAATATTTGAAAATAATTAATTTTTATATACTAATTATTATAATATATTAAATAACATAATATTATATTATATTTTTTTATTTATTATTTAAGTATTTATTTTTAGTTATATTAGCTTATTAAATAATAATCAATTTTTACTTATTTTATGTTATAATATAATAACTAAAACATTATTTAAGTCATTTTTTCTGTATAATTCACTTTTTTTAGTATTATTGAATAATAAATTGTACGTTTATGGACTTATGTGTGAATAGTTTAAACTTTGTTCCTTTTGTAATCTGTAGGCAATATTAGGGAGCATAATGTTAATAACCCAACAATAGCATCCTAGGCACTGCACTTGTTTCGAGTTCAATGTAACGGTGGATTAAGAAAAGACAAAAGAATGTGGTATGTTACCACAGTGGTACCATAGTTGGACCCAATTTCAAAACGGCTAGATAAGCTTGCAGCAAATATAGTTATTTATAAAAATGCTGCTAAAACTAAAATGACACTTTAGTACATGACAAAATAACTGTTGACTACATACATAGTATACTATCGACATTTATTAATTTATAATACATTAGTTTCATAAACGTCGCATCAGTAACGAGTTGGGTTCCCCACAGGGCTGGCCGGGCTGAGATTCATTGAACTGGTCCAATGTTCCGAACTTGATCCTTTCCCCAACAGATAAATCGGTACAACAACATGTACCGATACCGTCCCAGATTGAATCTTCAATTTTCCTGACTGTCATAGGTGTGCTATCATACGCTGCAAAATACGTTAGAACCGACACGTCATTTGTTGTACACCCATTTCATGTGGGTGTGTGTCTCTGGGTGTGTGATTAAAAACCATGATTTAGGTGCCATAAGATAACTTTGGGATTTTCATCAGCTGAAAAGCTTGTCTGTATGGTTAAGCAGGAGGAAATTTTATCTTGCAATAAAAGTTGTAGGTTGCAATGGTTGTTTTACTTAAATTTGGAATTAATAATATACATGCGAAATTCATATTAATGCTGCAGTTACTCCCATGCAATTGAGGTACTAACTGTAACACATTGGATCAAATATTATAAATCGTCAACTTAATTACTGTTGTAAGTTGAATTGTTCGACGAACAATAAACCAAGAAAATACCCACGACATTTGTAATGTCTGCACAAGGAAAACAAGCAACCAAAATTACCTTCACAGGGGCACTTTGCCTTCCTCCATTGCCAAATTGGTTGGTCCAGCTGGGCCACCATATGCTGTAGATGCCGGATTGCCCACAACTCTCAATAATTTCAACACGGCATTATGCCGCTGATTAAACCAGGCATTAAAGTAAGCGGTCTCAATTTTTTTAGATATATTTGATTACAGGGGATTTATTAGTACATGTGGTGCATGCTTGTCGCAGACAAAAAAAAAAAATGGACCTACTTCGAAGAAGCAAAATCTTGGCGTACCAAATCTCACAAACATTGGCAAAACTGGATCCCTATGACTATTGCCGTAATGTCATGTAAAACAACTTCAACTGAATTTATTAGCTGGTGCATCATGGCGCGGCACCGGCGGGGTAGACGGTGCTGTGTCGTTTGAGGGTGGTTTTGGAGAAAACAGGTGAAAGGATACTGTGGAGCCTCCGGGGCAACATGATACGAACACAATTTCGGTGCGCGTTAATTACGACTTGTGTAATTAATTTTTTTTCACCTCCTTCGTTTATGTAATAAAACAGTTAGTGTTAATTATTCAGCAATTGCACGTCAATTTCGTGTTATGAATACACTGTAGGATTTCGTTACGAACGTCAACCTTTAACTATTGCGAACCCACAATACAAAACGACGGCACCATAAGCATCGATGACATCATTTACACAACCGAAGTACAAGTGCCCAATCAAAAAACAGTTAGATGAAAACACAATTCACATGCTCACTAACTTGGTACATACTCAGCTTGATGACGGTGATAGTTGCAAGCAAGTCTACGGCGCGTGTTCGGTAGTGCGATGCACAGTGCCGATCGATGGTTGGACCCCCATTGCATGGGGGTCCATCAATATGTTCTCCTCCCTGCGCAGATGAACAGTATTTAGTAACAAATACGAATGGCTTTACATTGAATAATGCCAGCACAAGAAAGTAAAAAGTGCAACCACAAATCAAACAGAATCAACAAAAATAACCACTTCGACTCCGTAAAAGCGTTTTTTTTTAAACTCTTTTCGGACCTTTTTCATCGATGGGCCCAAGGTCCCAGTTCGATTTACAAGCTTGCATGTGCGTTTTCCATGTCCCTCAACCTTGCATAGTGTGCACATATACTTACGCTTGACGCCTACAACTTGTCTGGTTGCTTGTAAGGGTTGTTCAGCAGTCTGTGGTGCAGGCCGACGGGCAGAATGGCAATATGAATCCGTGAGCCGTTGTGCGTCATCTCCGGTTGACAACAACTTGCAAGGGGTCTGAGCATTACCACCGTTAGTGGGATGAACCGAAAGAGAACTAGGATGTGGACATTGTTGCAACCCTTGATCATGCATAGCTGGATAATCTTCTTCAACATGTCGTCTGTGTTGACGTCGACCATACACCCATTCCAGGGGAGAATTACTTTTGGGTGAAAATGATGAACCAGGGGAGACTCACTCGTCTGCAGCACAAGAGCCGCAATGTTGCATAGTCTGAGGAGAGTATAAGTCAAGGGCCTGACGGATTTAATCATCATTGCCGATCCCATGTACTCCAACCGGAAAGTGAATGGACGAGCCTCCGAGTGTGTAACTGTAGCCATGGGTTAGGGGAACAAAGATGTATGTCGAACAAAGACAGGGAAAATTTGACGCGGTTCAGTGAATATGATAAATTGAGAGGCTTGCGTTAATACGTGTATGGTGGCAATATAGGTTAGTCCAGCAGCAGGTTGACTTCAACGGCCATTACATGTGGAATTTTTGGTTTCCAATGTGTGCAGCAGTGTAATTACAACGGATGGCAATGTCAGGACCGGATGTTATATATAAGGGTAAATACACATTACTAGCTTTCGGATGGTACAAATAATTCAAAATTAAATACCGTATAACCAACTCCCGCCCGCTGCTTGTAATATTAATTTCAGTTAATGTTCAATACGAACTGTTGGGGGAGCTTCCAGTGGAAGCTTGAGGCACAAAACCCTAAAACTGACATTTACGTCTGCACTAATGAATTGTGAACTTGTGGCAGCCAATGCAGTAGGGAAGCTTCCTTCCACCAGCTTAGGTCTGCAGTTTGGGATCGCATATCTTCCCATCAAATCAATTCGTACAAGCTATCATTTGTATTGCCTTGCAGACGATGGATGGCACGAGTAGAAGTGAGAGAGGATGGCGATGCCTTTGCAATGAGATTCATAGTTCGAAGCCGTCCTTTTGACTGAATAAAGTTCACAATTCATTATGATTGGACAATACAACACGCATTTCGTTTTTCCCCATCCGTCAATCAAACATATAAAGCGAAATGCCTTTAATATCTTTGGCCTCTAAACCGGTTCAGCATCGTGGAGGTGGGTAAAGCTTTGCACCATATCTTACACGTGCACAACCAATCCTCACGTACTTATTATGTTATGCAAGCTTTGATGGTTGATGGAATATGCAAGGGTTATTACATGTTTCTGTGGTCATTGTACATTGACATGGCATTTGGTAACAGATTCCACAATAACCGTTGACTAAATACGTAAACAATGTGTTTGAACCACTTAACTAACACCTTTCCACAGTTAGCCGAACTGGAAACAACATCATGGACTGGTGATTGTGTTATAAAAATTACAGGTGTAGGGGAGTAATTAGGTGAATTACCAATTTGTTTACGAAGCTCAAAAATCGACCGATTCCATCCGCTGTTATAGTTGGTGGAAGATAACTGAGCAGACAGCAGGCAATGGTAATAATTGATTAAGAGGCAATTATTATTTTCCTTTTCGAATGGGCGCTGGAACCGGTGACTAACAGTGAAAAAGACCGTTTTTTTTTCCAACCGTTGTGCTTAATCGAACATGCAACGACATTGACGATCATCACTATAAATACTACACTTAATACAAGAACAATCAACCCTGGTCCAACCTTTCTAGCTCGACTGGAAAGAAATTGAGATGGCATCTTCCTCCACTAACAACTACAAAAACAGAAACAACTACAACAATCGAAATCATCATGGATGGATTCAAATGAAAAACCGATATTGCAACTGTCCTGAAGGCCGTCGAGCTGTGATACGAATTTCAGAATCCTCAAAGAATCCACGACGGCTTTTATTTTGCTGCGACACCTGTAAGTTTTTTGAGTGGTGGAATCCAGATAAGGATGAATGGCAGAGTGTTCGTGAGTTTGTGCAGGAGAGTGCAGGAGTTCACCGTTTCCCTCGGTTGCATGTAGCAGGTTGGTTTGTTGGGATGATTATCGCGAATCTACTAGCAAGAGGCTTGGTTGTCCAATACTCGTGGTGGTTCTGGACAACGACTTAAAGCGAAGTGGTAGAGCGAAGGCGATGAGTTTACATTAACATTGCAAATGAAGATTACAGGCCTGACAGGAGGAGCATGCTGCATTCCTAAGCAATAATGCATGACTTCGCTTAATAAGACCACTGTCAACTGGTGCGTATATAGGATGTACTAGTTACTTTTGTTCAGCGTTAGAGCAAACAGGGCAATAATTTTGAATTCTTGGCCGTAACAGACATATGTTGCATGTGTATTGTGACTAAAGTAAATGGAAATTTAGTTTATCAGATTTTAGTGTTACAATAATGTCCACATTTGTCAACAACTACCATGACGCAGCTGTTACATTTTGGAATGCTTGGTAATGGAAAAGTCATCAATGATGGCCAGAAACAAATTGAATTATGGTGTAGAATGTGTGCAGAGCAACATACATGCTTCTATGATGTCATTACCGTAAGTTATGAGGCAGGAGGGCCAAATGAGTGAGACGAGTCCAAAAAAACAAGTTTATAGAGCGAAGGCCATAATCAGAATGTGACGACATAAAGCAACCAACCCAAAATATTATATTGTCACGATGCATGCATAATGAACCAGCAGCTGTACATTCTAGATGCTACCCCTTATCTGCAATGGGGAAGACATATATCCAAAAGCTGTATGTCTTTCTGATCTAAACACAAACGACTGCCGCTGCTAATTAATGAACCAAATAAGTGGCAGCATCTAGAAAAGTAATTATGCATCACATGTTAATGCTAGCGCTGCCGATTGTAGAGCAAACGTGCTAAACCAAACATGATGGAGGCCTCGTTGGCCTCTACGTGAAAAGTGAAATTAGAAAGAAACCCATCCCAAGTGACAAACACATCAATAAATGACGATGTAAACAGCACCTGGAACGTGCGGGATTCCACATTAATCGCAATGTGCAAGTTCATGGTAGGCTGCTTCTGTGTTTTCCGCCTACAAGTTACCGATTGTTTAGTAATGTTGTAATATTAGTAGGTGCATGTGTTCATTTAACTAAAAGTAAAGTCTGTCTGAGTGACAGTAAATGTGTTAACAGCCCAACCAAGAAAAAAAAATTAACAGTTCTCAGCACATATATAGTGAAACAATAGTCGGCAGAAGACAGAGATGTTAAACCACAGAGTGCAAGCTAACCATTGGAACCGACAAATGCCAGAGCGCCAGAAAAATTTTGGCCACCTGTTGACAAATAACGGATTAATTGAAAACAATGTGGGTGTATCACACAAACAATAAGTCCATTTCCGCTTCCCATACTGAAAATGGTGGTGTCATTGGTATGTATGAATGAAAACGGAGAAATTGACTATACATCAGTCGGAACTCCATAATGTGAAAACGCTATGCTGAAATAACTGAAAGACAAAGTGGTGTAATAAGTATGTCCAACAACGTAGGAATCAGACGGAAATGATTCGGGTAATGGAAAAATGTTCGCATGTAACAGAAAACGACAGAGGGACAATTACCCAGCTATTAGCAGTGGACCATTGACGACGACAGTTAAATGAGAACTGTATGTGTTAAGAATTTCATTCAACTGGAAAGTAAGTATAAATAAAGGCAAATATGAAACCGTCAAGACAGCTTCCACATAGTGGTGTGGCGCACCTGGGAATGACCGACTGTGGCCGGAGTCGTCCCCGGAAACCAAAGGTGATGTCGATGGGAAAACGGCCGGGAGGATGACTTCGACTGCAGACAATCAGCGGCCAGGGCAACTTGTCAAAACCAATGACAATCTTGTCACTGCATTTAAATGGGAGAAACTGTTCACCGGTTTCGTTTGTAAGGCCACGTCAAACCTGCTCACTTGAGTGCGTGATGACCTGGACTCCATATCGTAAAATGGAAATCTGCAATAGATAACAACAACTTGGGTTACGCTATACAAAGCTTAGATTGTTGCAGTTACTTCCCTCGTGCATCGTGAACATAGTACTATATGACAATGGTCATTGTTAATAGCGGGAATGAAGGACCGTCGGTGTTGAACATTATAACGAATCTTCCACAAATCTGTGTTACAGTGATTTCATCCATTGAGTCAGTGCTATGTTTGTAAATTGATATTAATTAACATGACAGACCATACCGAAATCCATTGAAGATCATCATGTGTTATTGGTGATTATTGAATGTGATGATTGGTTTGTGAAAAGAAAGCTCCGTTTTTCTTCGCACAAACAACCTTTCAATTGTAGGTTCAATGTTAACGAGTATAATGAGAATAGGTAAGTAAACAGTGTTGGGTTTTTTTCCATTTGTGCAGCAAATTAATCGGCCATCTCTATGTTATTGCATAAATTAACATTAGAGGCAATACACCCCATTATGTATTTTTATGCAATACACATAAAAAGACAAGAGCGTGGCAATTTAATGAACTCATTGCCGCAATCGGCCATGGCCATCGCTGTGCTCTTGAATGGCCATTAAGATGTCGAAGGACCGTTAAGAAATGTGGATTGAAAGGATCCTCTTATTAGCCCCAGATGACGAACGCATTCAATCCATGAAACCTGCAAGCGGTTCATGGAAAGGGAATGCTAGTGATTACAAACTGGTATCAATCATTGTTAACGTAGAAGGTACTGTAGTATTAGTGGTATTAGGTGTAGTAGTAATAGTTGTGGAATTTTATGTTCGTAATCGTAATCCCGATAATAATATAACCAAGAACATAAAGTTAAAAAATAAAGAAAACATATGCATATAAAACAATAGTGGGTGCAACAGTGCTAATTATTGTTTTGGAACTACACTAAATTGACCACGACACATCGGTAGTAAATGAATCCAGTTAGTAACAATGTATACGCAGGTAATGATTATGGGAAAAGAAAATGCAGTTGTGGCGACTTAGAAGAATTACCAAAGATTATTACATTTTGACCACCAGTAGTGAACTGTAACTTCACACGGTGAAGGACAATTTGGGCACTGAAACAAAAGTAGTATAACAAACCGTATCGACTGGGCCCGCCGTTAATAGGGAATCTGTTGGAGGCAAGAAAGGGAAGCAAATATGTTGTGTGAGATGCCAAAGGTGATGGGAACAATTCGGGTTACTGCTAATGTGAAAACTTTGATTAACGAGCCGTCGGAATTATCCAAATCCTGCGGACTTATAAGGACAAATGGTGGTAACCAGAAAGGCAATTCCATTGGATGGTAGTTTGTGTTGGTCATGGAAAATGGGAAATGTATTAAAAACAGGGCCAAGGAACGGGTTAGTTTGTGTTGTGACAAGGTCATCGCCGTTGAACTGCGATGGAAGCGAAGGAAGTTCAAAAGTGAGAAAATGTATACTGACGATGAACAGAAGTAGAGTGGAGGCCGGCAATAATAACCCCCAAATGTTGGCTTCCTGAATAAATTACAGTCCGTATTTTGGCAATGACGCAACATGGGTATCTGGCTAACTTAATGAAATAAGTAGATAACATAATGTATAATACACCCTCCTCCCACCAGTACAAATGAAGAACATGGGTAGCTATTTAGCAAAGGGGGATGGGAAGTTAGTGAAATATATTGTCGGGTACAGAATATATCAACCGTCAAGACAGCCGTAATGGGGATCATGGGAACCGAAAAATGATTGTACGGTCGCTTTAAATTATCGGGGGAAAGGAAATCCATGTTAGATAAGCAAACAGAAGTTCATGTTCAGGGTTCTGAGTTAATTGCTTAGGGGATGACTAGTAAGTCATAAAGACACCGTATTCTGATCATAAAGAATACTGAAGAATTAACTTTTTTAAAGACTACGTAAACATGGATAACAAAACTCAAACATGTGCATGCATAATTTGTAATAAGGTAAATAACGGTTGAGTGACGCACAATTCCAACAGGTCGTCAGTGGTAGTGGCATACGATGAAGTGGAACCCCATTAATCGATAAGGCAATTGTATCTAATTCTTAAGATAGGGATCCCGAGTAGGAAAGAGCTCCAGCAAATTGTAATGGTCTCCAACTTGAAAAAATAGATTAATCTTGCTTCATTGTGTAAGGCATTTCCAGATGACTTTACTAACGACTTTCAGTTCATCGAGAAACTTATCACAATAACAGGTCACTTTCATTTCATAGCTGAAATGAGAAAATAATTTTATACACTAGTTGTTAAATTTTCGTAATTGGCAGCACACGTGTAATCCATAAATTAATAACTATGTCGTAATAATAGTGAGTACAAATGACGGTACTAAAGAAAGAAAAGAATGCGACGTGGAGTCATATCTCCACCACATGACTGCGTAACCCCATATGTTAAGAAGTAATCGTATGCATGGACGAATAAATTAATAACACATGATTCACATTAGTTGGCCTGCTGTTATAATGAAATCTGTTGCAAGTATTACATATTCGGCGGCTTTGGAGGGCCCATGTAGCCTGTAATTGTTAGGAGCCATGAATGCGAACAGTTATTTCTAAAATGGGCCAAACAAGCGTGACAAGTTCGGGCCCCTTTCGGCATGATCCTCCATCACATGGTTTCGAAAATGAAGTTCGTCTAATTGTACTACTGGCTAAACATTCTGCAAACATAATTGTTCATAACGGCGAGTAGTTAAGAAAATTGAAGAAAACGAAACGCCGAACGAAGCTTCGTTGGGTAGAAAATCTCCTGCCGGAAGTTGACTCACACGTATCGACTGACGAGTACAGGGGAAAAGTAATGGAAAATGCGCGCAAATTGCATATTTGGCGCCACATCTCACTGTGGTTGAAGTGCTCTGAAATGTCCAGTGATATGATGGATAACAACTGCACGAGAGAGGAAGTTTCCATCTTATTATTTGACCCTCAGAAGCACCTTTGGCAAGGTGAAAGCATAAATGGGATTGCGTATTTCCTCAGTTGGCATCTACATATCGAAGAGTAAAACAACATCAAACGACTCGACTGCATATTTCGTGTGGTATGTGAAGATCTGGGCATTGCCTGCTCACAGTTTCGGACAAGGTTAAACCCAAATCCATAGCTATGTTATGTTTTGAATTTATAACTGAATGTGAAATATGTTGCCTCTGCCTTAAGATAGAAGTGCATGGCACTATAATTAGAAATATGTAAAAAAGTCCAACACGACCCGTTTGTTTATTGCCCAAAAGACTCTCAGCACGCCTTAAAACGGCGTACATAATGAATAGATTAGTTTAGAATGTACACTCACATTCAACATAAGTTGTGCCAATGAACCCCAAAGACTGTGGTGTGTGATTGAAGTAATACAAAGAATCTAAATTTCCATTAAACAAAAACTTAGATCAAAGTTTCCATTAACGTATTACTGTCAGTATGGGTTGAAATGATTTGTGCAGACGATGTCGCCGACATATTTAAAATGCTTAACCAGTAATGGCTATCG
Source organism: Murraya paniculata (assembly GCA_030449075.1). Classification (NCBI taxonomy): domain Eukaryota; kingdom Viridiplantae; phylum Streptophyta; class Magnoliopsida; order Sapindales; family Rutaceae; genus Murraya; species Murraya paniculata. The sequence continues at coordinate 55,738 of JAEVFN010000169.1, read as the reverse complement.
AAAATGACTCATTTTGTGCATTACACTGATGTGGTATCCAACACTTCAGAATAAAGCCGTTAACATAATGTCTGCTATGTTGCAACTAACAGGTTAGCCAAAACCGAACACAGAAATGGTTAACGATCGACAGTGTACTGTTAAAGGGAGCAAAAATGAGAAGAAGCGAAGCCTTGCCGGTTCAGCCAAAGAAGGTGGATATTGCAACTATTCCCCGCAATACGTGCGCACGCGCAGCGCATCGAATAGACAGACAGCAAAATTCAATTGTGAAAGTGAAGAAATAGACAATTCTGTACAATTTAAGGAAGGAAGAAAGAAGAAGAATGTGTCAAAGAAGCTATTTTGCAACAGCAAAGACAAGGGCAAATTGCAGGAGGAAAATGAATACTTTGGCAATGAGGTAATAAACATGCGACACTGTCACAAACGGGAAGAGTTTATTGCTGATGCATATCACCGGACACATGGTAAGGACGACAACAGATGTACAGAACAATTGGAAGGCAGAAATCCACCGGGACTGTTACTGAAAAAGCGTTGGCCAACAGGGTGGTTCTCGGATGATGAACGAGACAGGTTGCCGGACATAAACAATGACTATCAAGAATTAGAAGGTTACTCATCAGAAAAAGAAAAGGATAGCTTGTGCGAATTGACAAAAAACCATTCCAATGAAGTTGTGGGGGACTGGTTCATATTCGATGACGGTGTGGACCATAGACAACTTCTGTATCACGGGCAGCGATTCAAAGATGTCAGTGTGTTCAGAAAGGCAATTCAGGTGTTTGCAATTCGTGGAGGCTTCAACTTGTGTGTTATGCAAAATGAAAGTGATATTGTTAGTTGTGAGTGTTCCGATCTTGCGTGTGACTGGCTAATTAAAGCGGTCAGACTTGTTAACGGTAGGACATTTGTCATAACAGAATTCATAGAACAACACAATTGTAGCCGACTTGCCTAGCCATTGAACCTTCGATCGAAGTGGATTTCAGCAATGTATCTTCATAGATGGAAACAACGACCAAATATCAGTACATCAGAGGTTGGGGATGAGATTGAAGCCACATATGGGGTTAAATGCCCTGAGTGGAAGGTGTACTGTGCAGCAAATAGAGCAAAACAGCTACTGGGCCTGGACCATGATGATGGTTATGCAATGTTGCACCAGTTCAAGCAAGAATTGGAAAGGATCGATAGGCAAAATATTGTGCTTCTAGAATCTGAGAGGCATCAATCACGAGAAGAAGAAATGTTCAAGAGGATGTTCGTATGCTGTGAACGCACGTCTTATGCATTCAAGATGCATTGCAGAGGAATCCTAGCTGTTGATGGTTGGAAAATTAACAACCAGAACCAGAGTGTGATGCTTGTGGCAGCTGGACTTGATGGAAATAATGGGATCTTACCCGTTGCCTTCTGCGAAGTTCAAGTGGAAGACTTGGATGCTTGGGTATATTTTTTAAAGAATATCAATAATGCTTTGCGATTGGATAATGGTAAGGGTCTGTGCATTATGGGTGATGGAGATAATGGTATTGAATATGTTGTTGAAGAATACCTTCCTCAAGCTGTGTACCGACAATGCTGTAACCGAGTTTTCACCGAAATGGTTAAGAGATTCCCCACGGAACCTGTACAGCACTTGTTCTGGTCTGCTTGCAGGAGCACGAGTGGAACAAAATTTTTTAAGTACATGGATTTGATATCTGTTGAAAGTCAGGAATGCCATGATTGGTTGAAGGAATCTAATTGGGAAAGGTGGGCTCTATTTTGTATGCCTCATTGGGTTAAGTGCAGCTGCGTGACACTAACGATTATTGACAAACTTCGCACCTCCTTCCATCAGTATTTGGAGATGAACATAACCAGAAGATTTGCGGACAATTACAAGGTTCACCGCTGACATGTTTGAACACAGAAGAATGGATGTCTGGAAATGGAATAGGGAGAAAGTAACGCCAACAGTTCGGAATATCATTCACGAGCGTTGCATTGATGGTCAGCGGTTCATGGTGCGTAACCAGAATGGCACAATGCTGGAACTGACAGATGTTGTTTCATCATGTTACCACCTAAACACAGAAGCAATGTCATGCAGCTGTGGATTATGGCAGATATCGGGAATTCCATGCGTTCATGCATGCAGGGGAATACAATATATGAGTCAAAATGTTGAAGACTATGTGGATAAAATGATGTCTGTAAGAAATTATATGTCAACTTATGCATCAGGCATCATGCAATTACCTAAAGAATATGCTTGGAAGTGGAACGCAGGGCATAGTTTGCTTCCTCCAATGGGTTTGCCTCTCAAAGGCAATGTAGACAACTGCACTGACGATGTCACTTCCAAGAAAGGTGCACTACACAGAGGTGATCTGAACCCCACAACTACACATAATAAACAGGTGCATGTTTTCCTAACACAACTTTGTAAGTATTAATTTGCATGACGCAGCCATAACGTCAGTGTGAATTCAGCATCCATTAACCAACAACTTTCTGGTTGCAGTGCACAGAAGAAAAAGAGTCTGCCAACTATTCTGAAAACAACGACGTGGTGACAAGCATTTGTACCAGTAGCTCAGAATCTACAAGTAAGGAATTGTTGTTACTTACTAAGTTCTACTCCTATTTCCTAATTCAGTGACAAATGCTTACCGTGCAGAGCTGTGGTAACTGAACTAAACCCAAAAAAGAAACTAAGCTTAGAATTTTCGTAATGGACTACTAAAAAATAGAACTACAATTAAATATCATGGCAAAATATTTACAGTATATATATATTTTTACACACACACACACACACACACACATATATATGTATACACACACACACATATACAGATATGCGCACATTCGATCGTGCTTAAGTTATCATTATCTTTGGAGAGATTGTGCCATTTCTTTAAATCAACTGTGTTCATTCTATAACAATCATTTCTGATATCGTCGTTGCATGCATTGCTTGCTGCGTCAACGCTTTATAATTAATTTGTTACATTTACAGCTATATGTTCCCATCCAGCAGGATAATTTTACATCGGTCCAGGTTGTCTGTATGGTAAGACTGCAGCGAGTGTGTCTAACACAGTTGCAAGCTCACAAGTAGATAGATTTGAAGCCAGGCATGGCACTGTTGCTTGCTAGCTATTACTCTATAATAGTTAATGTTCTCATTCATTGGTTATTTTCATCACAGGCCCAACCTTTAAAATCTTCGGAAATTACTTCCCATCTGTAATTCTTTAATTTGTCGTAACAATATTTTGCCGTGTGCGCAACGGAAAGATTTTCTATATTAACGTATATTGACCACACCATTATGCTGCAGGCCTCTGATGTGATGTGTTATCAATCTCTGAAGGACTTGGACATCAACATTTTGCCCGCAAAAGATGTTTGGAGTTGTTTAATCATGTATTATATATGTACTGTCTTCTCGAAAGGCACTTGTGGGTTTTGTTATTTTTGCATTTTGATACTGTGATTGGTCCCTAAACCAACCATAACTTCTGTATGACCAACTTTTCATATCCACAACAAGTAGCGTTGTTGTTTCGCACTTGTGTTTAATTTGGTTGGGGCAGCTATGGCATGGTATATTGTATGCATGCGTTATTGTACGGCGATGATGTTTGTTTGTTTCAGCCTAATAACCCTTATCCCTGTACTTTTGGGCTTTGGGTTGTTCTGATGTCACAAACGTATAAAATGTCAACATCTTTCAGGCCCAATTCTGTTATTACCACCACTGTCTACGAAATCAATCATAAAAATACATTATCAATTTTCATAAATTTTAGTTCTTACGATGGACAATCTGTTTTTTACCGCTGATTTCCATTTTCCTGTCCTCATATAATTTTTATCTTTTTCATTTGTAGATGACCAGGCTTATATATCATCAGATTGGGGACTATCATATGGTGTCAGCTTCAATTTTTATCTTTTTCATTTGTAGATGACCAGGCTTATATATCATTAGATTGGGGACTATCATATGGTGTCAGCTTCTAATTTTGTCTGAACGATAACAACGGGGAATACATCGTCAGCTCTATCTAATTTCACAGTTTGAAATTATCAAAGTCCCAATGATGACTAACGTCAAATGTTCACTTCGAAAGAGACTAACGTAATCGTTGACAACTGTATGTGGAACATCGTGTAAAATGTTGAGATGAATAGGGGGATTTCGAAGCATTTGACCAAAATGCGGATCCCACAATCACGCACTTATGTAATTGTACGTTTAACTACAGTCAGATAACCCAAACTGAATTATAGGACAATTGGCAAAACCGTCCCTACTCCCGCACAATTTAATTGGGGGTTGTTCGGCCGAATTGATGATACTCGCCGAATTGCTCGGCAATTAAAACTTTCACCCAATGACCCAATGGCCAATTTAGACGGATATATTCATTAGACATATTGAGGTCTGTAATATGATTTATTTTTTTCAATATATACATTTCAGCTAAAAAAAATAAAAACACAGAGCAACGCATTTTTTGCATTCACCAAGGTTTATGTCCAAATCTTAGCAGCCTCTAAAATTCATAAAACAACACGTAATTTATTTATCACTGCACTTGTACAAGATAAACCACAATAATTCAACGGTTTCAACACCCACATGCAGCAGCTTCTCATAAACCATCGCCAAACTTGCAATACTTTCACAGGAAAGCATCACCCCTGATTAACATTCTAACATTGTGATAATCCTACAACTGCCTATACAAACGAAATAACAACATGTATTACCAATGTCAACTTAATAACTAAGTTATACAATAATAAAAATTAAGACTACATTATATCACAGCCTCCATATCTGTTTCAATCTATGCTTCCTCATTACAGTCTTGGCATCTGCTCTACAGATACATGGCACAGGTAATACCTAAATACAAAGGAAATTCACAAACAATTGAGTCACGACTTATGTTGAATAAATAAATACTTTTAAATTCCAACTTACACCATTTTGGCGTGTCCACAACGAGCACATATCCATTATCGAACTCTGACTGCACATCATAGCCTCCAAGCTGCATGAATGAACCTGAGATCTTCATTACAGTACTTCTTGGACTCTATGAAATAAAATAATGTCGGTAATTCAAATGCACATCTTTGTTTATCATTACGTAATTGATAAACAACTTTACAGCAATTAACCGATGCTCGAATGCATTAATCTACGTGTTTAAAACTTTCAACAAAGTAGTGCCTGATGTTTTCCAACTTAAATTAACTGAATGTCCTCTTTTTCTGCTTCTGCAGCAATTATAAAGGCATAATATAGACAATTACAACAATTCAGTTTTCTAAGTTTTGTATATAAAAACTTCCACACCAATCCTCTACGTAGACCAGTATACAAATTTATGCAACTCTTTTCTTCAGAAACACTTGTAAATGTATTATGCATGCCAAACAGCAACTTACTCCATGTACCCCAAATAAGTGAATGGCCAATGAAAGTACATGCCTCACTCAAAAGGTGATTATCAATCCAAACATCAATATCATGCCCTTTTTTTCCCATTTCTACTTAAGTGATTCTTAATCCAAACTGTATGTACGCAGTAAAACCTATTTATCATGCACCTGCTGTGGATATTTACTACTTCAAATGAAAAACAGGGCATGCAAACAAAGTATGAGCCACCAAAAACATGGCAAACACAAAAAATACACAATCCCATTAATAATGAACAAGCACGTAAAGTTCATACCTCAATGAAACGTGGCTAAAAGTTGAAATAAAATATTTTGGCGAATTTTTTTTCTATACTTTAGTCATGAAACTGGAATTTTGTCTGCAGCTAATTCAATATGTGTAATATACATCAACAGTTTATATTTATTGGTTGACAGGAAAAGGATGGTATCTAAGTATTAGCCACCAAACACAAGTACACTTGTACATAAAACATTATATTTCCTTCTTCTTTATACATAGTAAAAAATGTATTATCGTCTAAATAATGACCCACTGTTGAAACTGTTTTAATGATATTGTTGCCAATTCATCGTCAGTAGCATTTCACCCTCCACAACCAAAGTGTTGTCAATGACGAACCATGTTGCAAATCCAGTACAAAATGACTTTTAAATCTCAAAGCTACGCGATAACAACCAAATGGGTTTTATCAGATTTCATTAAATTCGACAAATATGTCATAATATGACTATATTCTTGCAGTACCAATTTCACAACCCAGTTTCATACCACCCAGCACAGCACCTTCAATCTTCCACAAATAAATAAAATAAAATAAATTAAATCTCTCACTAAGAGAAATCTCAAGTTCAAATATTCATCAATTCATCACAAGATTATTTAATTCAGAAACACCCAAATTTCCAAAATTATTTACGCTTTGCGAAAATAATATTAAACTTTCCATGCCTCACCGATTTTTGACTCGTCCCCCGTCTCTTTTCATTAAATTTTCTTTTGTTCTTCAATAAATGAACTCCGTTGGCCACTTAGAGTTGCCGATGAGTACAATCATAGTCACCATCGGTTTAGATCTATGCGAACCTTTTGCAACAGCCAACCGTGGGTTTTTCTCGGTTAATGACCTTTTCTAAAGTCTGACTCTTGTCACGTGTAATCTGACCTTTTGTTAACCGACTACCCCAGTTTCCTTTAATAGATATGTGGCCATTTCTTTCGCGTTGGATCACTTGGTTAACCATCCAACGGCGTCGATGCATGACGACAAAAACTGTGGTATGGTGCAACAGTTGCACCATAGGCGGACCCAAGGTTACGATAATTATTTATGTCAGATTCTTGAAATAAAACAAGTATTATTTTAATGGTGTTTAAAATTTAGGGGAAACGGTTAGCCACCCCACTTGGAATGGCTAACCGCCACATTATGGCATGATTCTACCTTCCAATTGGTTAGCTACTTGGAAAGCAAAAACTTTGCCAAAATCAAGCGGCTACCCGAAGGTAAAAACATGCCATAATGCAACGATTAGCTACTCGAAGTGGCTTAGCTAGCTAGTTTGGCTCATTCTTCATCTTCTTTCTTTGTTTCTTTATCTTCTCTCTCTAAAACCTGCAACCCATAATTGTCTGTCACTACAAATTCAACATTTTCTTATGCTTTTCTTGCCAATTTCATGCTTCCAAACTATTAATCATCTCTTGAACATCAATTTTTTATCATCTAAACGCTTTTTTTTTTCTCTCAAAATTCATAAATCCCTAATTGCTTCACATAGCACAAAAATTTTAATAGAATGCACAAATGATACATGCTGAATGAAGAAGTACAAACAAAGGTTTCAATGGTCACCAACAAAAGTACAAAAGTCAAGATTACATCGTTACCTTGTCCTTAACTCAAAAATAAAAGTGAATGAGAGGAAGATGTCTTGAACTTGAAACAGCTCAAGATGACATCATTGAGTTGATGGATTTGACTGGTTGTTTGTTGTCAGCGAGATGGTGGCTTCAATTTTATGTGATTAGTAAACAAATCCAAGAGAGAAATTAGAGATTTCAGAGATAGATGCAATTATTGGTGGACTTACAACTGGATAGCCCGGTCTGGTTAAAAAAAAAATCATTTATATCTCTTTTTTTCATTAATTTTATATAATAATAGAACTTTTATTTTGTTTCCATATATATCCCTAAATCAATTACCCTTATATTTTCATTAATTTTATATTATAATAGACTTTTTATTTTTTTTTAAATATGTCCTTAACTCAATTATATTTTTTTCCATTTGAAATTAGTGACTATTTTATAAAATGATTAAATTATATATTTATTGAATAGATTGAAAACATTAGGGGGCCAAAATGTTATTACTGGTTTAATTTAGTTTACAAATTTCAAATTGAAAAAAGTATGTCAATCTAACATTAAATTGCCACTTGTATTAAAAATACCTACAAAAATAACATTTACCAACAATTATCAACATTTTCATAAAATTTTTAAGTGAATTTTGAGATTTCATTTATTAGTTACATTATCTAAGAGAATAAGTTAGAAAATAAAATCTGAGTATCTAGGGGGCTAAAATGTTAGTATTGCTTTAATTTGTTTTTTAAAAAATATAATTGAAAAAAGTATGTCAATCTAGTATAAAATTGCCACTAGTATTAAAAATACTTACGAAAATAACATATAGTAACAATTATCAACATTTTCATAAAATTTTTAAGTAAATTTTGAGATTTTATTTATTAGTTACATTAACTAAGAGGACAAGTTAGAAAATAAAATTTGAGTATTTTAAAGAGTTTTTTGTAGAAGAATCGTCAGCGTTTAATTCTTCAAAGAGAGTCAGAATGCCTAGCAAAGAAACAACAACACCCAAATACATTTTTGCTAAGTTGAGTTTAGTTTATGATTGAAACTTTGACTAATAATATTTTTATGATTTAAAAAGATGAATAAATTTTAATTGTTTAATTTATTTAAGTATGGTAATTAAGTACTTGGTTTCAGAATTAAATCACAAGTTTTACTTGTGATTTTTAATTGATTCTAATTACATGTATTGATTTATTTTAGCTTAAAATTTTTAATTGATTCATAAATCCTTATATAATTACATGTTATTATACGTTGCAATGTCAGATTCCATAATTGAAAAAGATTGTTTTTATAATTGAATTGCCTTTTATTTTCTATTCTTTTCTTTTTATAACTATTTTGCTTTAGAGTACATATTTATAAGAATAAAATTCTTCGTGGCCCTCCTTATTTAATGTACATCTTTCTACTTATGAATTTTAATGTTTATTTCGAAATATAATTTTTTTAATTTAGTCCAGGGTAATAAAAATTCCTGAGTCTACCCCTTGATGCGATGTCGGAATTTGAGCCAGAGATGCAATTTAGTAGACGAGAGAAAATTATTTAAGGGAGATAAGGCAATCAACTTTAACGCTTTATATATATATATATGGGTGCCTCTATGATGCCGTAATTTTTTTACAGTATCAATAGTGTAAGAAATATTTACCCTTAGATCTAATCAATGGTACATATTATTTTTATTAATGAAAAATTTTAATTGTTTTAAAATTATGTTAACCGGTTAATAAATCTATTAAAAAGGTAATTTTAAATTTAAAAGAAAATGAAATAGAGATATAGTAAAATACAATCTCTCTCTTTATCTCTTACGTTCATATATTTACAATTGGATTCTTTAATATTATCTCTATTTTCTAATGATAAGATAAAAGAGACTCAGATAAGTTTTCTAATGATTAGATTGATTGACCAAAAACTCCACTCAAATTTGATCTCTGATAAGATATTGTTTGTTGTTTACAAGTATGAGTTTGAATTGTGTTTTGCCGCTGATAAGAACTCATTCTTCCAAAAGTCAAAGTGGTTAACAAGTTGTATTTGTTAGAATAAACTACCTGGATCGTGTAATTGGCTCAAGTCCAGGAAATTTTAGTGACCACCCCTATAATTTCAAATATTCTCACAATTTTACTTGAATAACATATTTTGTTTAATTATACAAAATTCATATAAATGTTTAATTACATTTTAAAGTTTATTTTACTATGTATCCTACGCCAATCATTATAAGCTTTTCGTAGTTTTATTAAGTACTAATTTCAGCCAAACATGAAAGAGTTTAAACATTTAATTAATTTAAAAACTTAATACAAAACTCAAAATTGCTAAAATAGTACTTACATCATATCCTTAATGTTATAAGATAATTCAGTTATCATATAATCAAACTAATTTCAAAATCTATCCATCGAATAAAGTCTCTAATGTGAGATTATTTTATTCTAATGTATGGCCACGGAAGAGTAATGGAATATATATATATATATATCTCCAATGGTGAAATATAAATAACATCCTTCTATTTCTCATATATATATCTCCAATGGTGAAATATAAATAACATCCTTCTATTTCTCATATATATATCTCCAATGGTGAAATATAAATAACATCCTTCTATTTCTCATAGTATATTTTATTGGCTTATTAGCTTATAAAACCATATGTAAATGCTGAAAATTGGACTACTGTATGAAATATCATATAATATATCTCATTTGACCTTAGATTAATGTATTAAATGCCCATAAAATATGGTTTATTTCATCAGTCTACAAATTAACTTTTACGAATATTTATGTTTCATATTTCAATTCATAATGATAACTATGACTTTAATTTTCTTCCTATTAATAAATAGAATACATAGAAGTACTGAATATGTTTGTATGTGTAAGACTTCATATGTTTTAATAACTACAAGGAAAATCACCTTTATTAACTTTTTCCCATACCATTTTTATTACATTTTACCAATTGTCTTTTATAATACCATTTTGTAAAGGAAAGCTACAATTGACTAGTGAAAAATGTCTTTATATTTTTTATAACATTTTACATTAAATTTGTAGTACATTATAAATGCAAAGTTTAATTTTTAATAACATAACACTTCAATAAAATCAACATCGTAAGTGCGATGTATGATATAGAATGATATATTACTTTAAATAGGCTATAAAATTAATAGGGAAAAACCATCCACACCTCTAAATTTTACTTAAATGGTCATACAAAACTTTTTAAATTAAAATATATATATATAATATATAAAATAAGATAAAATTTACAAAATATTTTCAATATTAAAAAATTTATTTTAACATTATTAATTTTTCATATTCTTTTATTATTAGTTTGTCATATTCTTTTTATTAATATGACATACTAATAAAATTAATTAATTATACCTAACATTCACAATAATTTATAAATTTATATTATTTTTTACAATATCTTATTTAATTATGTCTACATTAATATCAATCTTAAAATCAAATTCCGTAATTAATAGATTTTAGTTAATCCGTCGGGATAGAATAATTACAACTTAATATTAACAAAATTTTCATTGCACATATTATTTTATCAATTATACTTATTGCAAGATTTTATTTGTATCATATGATATTTATTTATTATTTTTATCTTATTACTAGATTTATATTCATTTAGATTGTTTTAATCAAAAAGGTATAATAATTATTTATGAAATTAAGGGGGTCTATTTGACTATTTATGAAACTAAAGAGATTTATATGATTATTTAAGCAAACCTTAAGGATATTGGTGGTTTTTTTCCTAAATTAATATTAATTTCAAATTAAAAAATTAGTATTTACTTGTAACCTATAAGTTACCTGTTATATTTTAATTAATTATCTAATTATCTATTATATTTAATGAATGATTCAGATTAAAACTTTTATATCTAAAGGTCTACATTAATCCCATTATCAATACTATAAAAATACATACAGCATCATAAAGAAATCCTATATATATTTATTCAATATCAATCATTGGATTCATTTTACTTTGAATCCAACTGTTACAGTTAAAACGCGGTCATGGTGCCGGAGCGGCCCGCGTTGTAGCAACAGCCTTGCTAGTAATGTTGGATCTGACAATTTCCCCCTTCTTTTGGGACCTTTTGTTATGGTAAGGATCAACCAATTCAGTTATCGAGTCACTAAACCCAACAATTAGATAGATATCTGCTTTAAACTTTACATACACGACCTTTACCAATTACCCTCATACGCTTAGCTTCATGCAATCGTTCTTCGAAAAATAGTAATAATAAAATAAAATACAAAACATTTAATTTTTAATCAAATCTAAATTCAGGATACTGAAACAGGAACCATGAAGGTTAGAATGTCTGTTTTCAACGTGTTATAAAAACAAAGCGGCTTTACTTTGTTAGGCAGCCAAGGCATGGTGACTAGTCGTCAAACCGGCAAAACAAACACAGCTTTCACTTAAACTAAACTTAATTCGTTAAACTTCGTACGTGTATTTATTAAACCTTTTTATTTTTCTTAAAAAAATATGTATATATCTCTGTAGCTTGAAGCAAATTCTCTATATTGTTTTTGACATTCAATCTCCCGCCCATAACCTTCAATTCTAAGTAAAATCTCCTCAACTACTACTCTAAATGACGTCCCAACAATACAGAATCTTCTTAAATACAGCTTTTTCAGTCTTTTGGGAATCAACCCATTTGCCCCCAGTTTTCATTTCTGTGATTGGCAGCCAACAATGAAAACTTTTTTGATGTGGGTTATTGCCATCGCTCTTCTTCTTGCTTTTGCTTCGGCTGACAACGCTCCCAAAATTGAGCGAATATCTGGTACTTTCTTTTCTTTTCCTTTGAATACATTCATTTGCTAAAACTTCCCCATTCTTTAGGGCTTAATAGTAATGTGATTCTACTCTAAATAACAGCATTATTGTTATTGTTATTTTGATAAGAATAACAGTATTATTTTGATTTGCTTAGACAAGTGCGTTTTTCACTTAGTTTGATTTGCTTAGACAAGTGCGTTTTTCACTTAGTTTTTAATGAGCCCTGGGCATAAATAAGGTGATTTGCACCAAGTAATTTCCCCATAACTGCAGATTAGTAAACCATCTAATTGTGAAAATTTTTCAGTCATTCCTAGACAAGGACAATTCTAATACTAACATTAGACAAGGAACATGAATGTGATCGGATAATTGTGTTGATTTATGTGGGCATTTCATGATCAACTTCTTTCAGAATATTTCAGTTCTTTAGTACTTATTGATAATATTGCATCTTCTGTTGGTATGTCTTGCTAAAATCCTGTTGAAATGGATTTTTCTCAAGTTGGTGATCTAGATTGTCATAGCATTTCTGTTCCTTCATTGGAACTGATTTTTTTGTATTGAAGTTTTGGGAAAGTGATAGTTTAGAAACTTCTTAAACAATTTTACTTAATGGGACTGTAAAGAATTAAAATTTTCACTTACTTTGATGCTACAGGAAGTGCTGGCGATGTCTTGGAAGATGATCCTGTAGGAAGGCTGAAAGTCTATGTCTATGACCTTCCAAGCAAGTACAATAAGAAACTCCTTCAGAAGGACCCTAGATGTCTCACACATATGTTTGCTGCTGAGATCTTCATGCACAGGTTCCTCTTATCCAGCCCTGTTCGGACCCGCAATCCTGAGGAAGCTGATTGGTTTTATACCCCTATTTATCCCACCTGTGACCTTACACCCACCGGCTTGCCGTTGCCCTTTAAATCTCCTCGGATGATGAGAAGTGCAATTCAACTTATCTCCTCTAACTGGCCCTATTGGAATCGAACAGAAGGGGCTGACCACTTCTTTGTTGTGCCTCACGACTTTGGTGCGTGCTTCCATTATCAGGTATGATTCTCTTACCATAAACTTATGCACGCATATCATTTTGTGCTTTCCAATGAGCTTTACTAACTTGGTATTTTGTCTTGGCATGGTCGTTTTGCATTAGTAGCTGTGGTCTTCAGCTAAGACTTCTTATTTGTTGAAACCTAACTTTTAAGCGTGCAGAATGGTTAAAGATAATAATTTCTGATAATATCTTGAGAAATTAGGAAACAGAGAATCCACAGCCAAAAGTGCTCTCTAGACTTACAGATTGGAAGTTCTTGACATATGGCCGATATACGTAGTTCTCCAGAGCATTATTTTGTGCTTAGCATCCACATTTGTCTGCATGTGAAATCATACCCCCACTTTTTTCTGGTTCTTATTAATAACATGTGCTAATAATAACTTCCATGCGAAGGTTTACTTTTTGGTTGCCACTGTGTAGGAAGAGAAAGCAATTGAACGGGGGATTCTCCCATTACTCCAGCGTGCTACCTTGGTCCAAACTTTTGGACAACGCAACCATGTGTGCCTAAATGAAGGTTCTATAACAATTCCTCCATATGCTCCCCCTCAGAAGATGCAGGCTCACCAGATTCCCCCAGACACTCCACGGTCTATCTTTGTCTACTTTCGTGGTTTGTTTTATGATGTGAATAATGACCCAGAAGGTGGTTATTATGCAAGGTATGTTTTACAGAACTTTCTGGAGTAGTTGAAGCCAAGGTTTTGTAAATCGTACTATCTTGTCAGTTCACACCTGCTAACCTTCCAATAGATCACACTGAAAGGACAATTAATTATCAAGCACCATATCAATTGGGATAATGTTGGCCACTACCTAAACCCTAGGGAACAAATAGATTAGACCACCAAGTGAGGAGAATGTGACCAATACAGAAGTCACTAATACTGATAAGTTGCCTTGGTAAATTGAACTGTTGCAGCCAGAGCATGCCTGATGAGTGTAGAGAAATTTTGCACCTCAGCTATTGCTTGGATCAGTTCTCATTTTGAGATTGGTTATAATTTTATCCACACTTGAATTTGCATTCTCTCTCTTCCTGAACTTTTTCTGATGCGGACTCAAGACTCTATTGTTTTACCTGCACTAAGTTTGTTTAGGTTCACCTCAAACTCGAAGATATTTATTTATGTAGCATAAGTGATTGTTTATATATATGAGTCCTTCCTGACAATTTTTTTTTTGTCAATAGGGGTGCAAGGGCAGCTGTATGGGAGAATTTTAAGGACAATCCCCTCTTTGACATCTCTACTGACCATCCAACTACATATTATGAAGACATGCAGCGAGCAATATTCTGTTTGTGCCCTTTGGGCTGGGCCCCGTGGAGCCCAAGACTAGTAGAAGCTGTGGTATTTGGCTGTATCCCAGTAATCATAGCAGATGACATTGTGTTACCTTTTGCCGATGCAATCCCATGGGAGGAAATTGGAGTGTTTGTAGCCGAGGAAGATGTTCCCAAACTGGACACGATCCTTACATCAATACCACCAGAAGTAATTTTGAGGAAGCAGAGACTTCTAGCAAATCCTTCAATGAAACGTGCAATGTTGTTCCCACAGCCTGCACAACCAGGTGACGCTTTCCATCAAATATTGAATGGGCTAGCTCGAAAGTTGCCTCATGACAAGAGTATATATTTGAAACCTGGTGAGAAGTTTTTAAACTGGACATCGGGACCAGTGGGAGACTTGAAACCTTGGTAATTAATTGAAGTTCCAAGTACATATATTCATTGTTTTGTCTAGACTTCTTGAGTTGTATCAATTGGTGTTGACCTAGACAATTTTCTTGAATCTCGTAGACATGCTTACATTTCAGATCTACATATGTGGACATATTTGATATACTACAGTCCAAACCAAAAATGTCTATTTTGTCGACTCTAGCTCAAATTTGGACCTCATTAGATAAATACTTCTATATACCTTATTGTTTGAGCCTAAATATCTATATATTTAAAAATTATCCAAAACACCCCTATCGATATTTTTTTAATTATTAGATTTAACATTTAAAAATAAAATAGTATCTCTGTTAAATATAACATAAAAGCCAAAAACAACTGATAGGGTTGGGCATCAGTTTGACTCGGCACAACAGTTGAGTTGTATCGAAAAAGAATCGAAAGAAGTAATGAACTAAACCAGAATTAAACCAATTAATTTGGTTCATCGGTTCTAAGAATTTAAATTAAAAACTTTTGGTTTTGGTTCTCGATTCATATTTATCCCTTTTTTCGATTAAAAAGAAACAAATTAAAAAAAAAAAACTTAACCGAATTAGGTTTTTTTCAAAACTAGTTTAGTTTTGCCCCATCCCTAAAATCTCACATGTAACATGTGAAGAATATATGATAAATTAGTAAATTTTATTATTTTAACATACACAAATATAAAATAAGAACCTTTTGAATAATTTTTTAAAATAAAAAGTTTAATTAAATAATCAACTCAATTTTTAAGAACTGAAAAAATTATTTACCCTTCACTCAAAATTCCCTTTGACACCCACCATGGGCATAGCTTTTCGAAGTTTGTATTTATAATAACATTTGTTCTAATGACCTTTTGTTTCGGGTTAAAGTTGAGCAAACATTCTCAGAATAGAATACTGCATTATTCCTTGGGACTAAACAACTTTTGTCTTGATAAGGACAAGAACCCATTCTCTAGTATAGCACCTAATATTTGACTTTCTTTATTTCAATCCAATTCATTATTAAAGCAACCAACATTAATGACAAAATTGGATGGGAATTTTAAAAAATTAAAATACAATAAAATCTTTTGTATCATCCAAAATATCCTTATGAATAAACTAATTAGATGGAGATCTTTCAATTTACGCATCGTTTTATGTCTTTATTTAAAATTATGGATAAATTTTATAGTTTTCTCTTCATAAATTCACTACCTTCAAATTATCTTTCTTATTTTTAAAAATCAAATTATCTTTCTTATTTTTAAAAATCTCAAATTATCCCTATTTTTTCAAAAGGTGGGAAAAAATAGGTTGATGATTTTTTTTTTTTTTGTCTTCTTAATAAAAAGAAAATTAGGGAGTGAGTTAAGGTTTTCAAAAATAAGAAAACAATTTGAAAATAGTCAATTTATGAATAGATAATCTAAAATTAACCCTTAAAATATTCTATACTAAAAGTGGTGTAAAATGACAAATAATTATCTACATAGTTAGAATTTGTAACCCAAAAAAAAACCTCAAAATTATAAAAATTTATTATCTAATTAATAAATGCCATATGATTTGGATAAACATTTTTGGATAATTTTAAATATATTATCTACAATTAAAACATTTCTCGGACCTCAAAATTTAACCATTAATGTAATTCAACCATTAATTTTTTTTTTAATACATAACGTTAACCTTTTTTTAATTTCTTCTTATTACTAAACTTGAAATGCTTAGAAAAGGGGGAAAAAAGTTTCCCTAAGTTTACAAAAGGAAAATTATGAATGAACCACCACACTCGCATCGAAAGTTCATGCAACTAGGGTTGGGCATATGATCGGATTCGATTCAGATAAATCTGATTTGATCCTATCCGAACAAATTTGAATTAGATTCAGATTTGGCCCAATATTCGATCAGATATAATTTGTGCCTTTCGGTCGGATTTGATTCGCTCACATTGGATTCAGGTTGATCCGAAATCGGATTGCACTACTTCTTAAAAAATAAAATAATAGAACATAAAAGCCAATTAACAAAATATTTTAGTTCATCATCGTTGTCTCTTCGAATAATCAACAAATCAGGCTCTAACATCTCTCAATAACAGCAACAGCAATGGGCGTCTCCTGCAACATCAACGCATCATCGTCAATTTGTTATCGTTCGGCGAAACCCATTCCCGCAAACACCACCTCCTCCTTATAAGCAACTCAAGTTTCAACTTCCTCACCACCTCTTCCGTCCCTCCTCGACTTCTTCCTCATCCTCCTCCACGTCCTTACCATCCTTATCGCCATCTCCTTCATCTCGATCCTTACCTCCTTCTCCAACAAGTACTACGCCGCCCACATGGTTGGCACCGTCCTCACCGGCACCTTCCAGGGCTCCGTACGGTGCTCTCCTCACGAAGCTATCATTCTCAAATCCACCGGTGCTCTCTCTATTTTGATCTTTTTTCTTGGAATGGGTCGTGCTTGCACTTACCTTCTTGTTGAGATACCATGCTTTTGTAGATGGGAGTAACAGTGGAGCCGCCGACGCCTGTAGGTTTCAAGAGGAGGATTTGAAAGAATCAACTGAACCAATCTGAAATCACCCAAATCCGACATCATACGAACCAATCTGAATCCGAATATATCCGAAATAATCAATCTGATTTGGATCTTCCGAGTATTTCGGATCAAACTTGAGATTTGATTGGAATCGGATGGGTTTTTTCTCAATCCGCTCCACCCAAAATCCGATCGGATTAATCCGGTTCGAATACAAAGTTGCCCGGCCCTACATGTAACCAAGAAGAAATTCTAACAATTATTCTACACCCTTTTATCATTCGGACACTTTTTTACTGATTATGTTAAAAATATGATGACATCACGGGGGTAAAATAAGTATCTTGTCCAACTATGTATGAAAAAAAAAAAATTTCTCTAAATTACTAATCTTCATAAAAAAATTTATGCTATCATAAAAAATTTCGGACAATTTTTCTGCTCTTTTAATCTTTAACCGCTCTAAAACAGCTATTATTCTTTGTAAAATCTAAACCATTGTTCAAATTAAAATAAGGGTAAACTTCAATTTATTTCCTAATTAAAATAATAATTTTTAATTTATTCCTTAAAAATATGAAAATTTTAATCGATCCCTATTTCATTTTGAAGATGATGGTAAATAAGAGACACGTTCATGACTTTTTTTTTTTTTTCTCGAAATCTTCCTAACAATAAATAGATAAATTTACACTTGTCGATGGGTGAATTGAAGTTTTCCCTTGAAATAATCTGAAAAATCCTTGTTTACTACTTTCCTCAATAAATAGTCAAAATACTATGAACAATTGAACATGCTCAGTGATTTGCTGAAAAGAAATGATAATGTATCATGAAAGGGTCCCCCTACCACTTACAGCAGCTGCAAAAAGTGAATAAACAGTATCCAATTGCCATCATGAAATTGACCCAACCAAACGAAGCCAAAATCAAATGCGGTTTACCTCTCTCTGTCTCCACCACCACCTGCCCATTGGTGACGGCTGAAAGCTGTCCTTCACTTCTCCCAACCAACACTTTTAATCTACGGCTCTTTCTTTGTATTATTTTCCGGAGCCTAATTTCTTACATTTTTTGCGAAGGAAGATATAATTTGTTCATTTGAATCAATCAAGGCCCTAATGCCTAATGAAATAAGTCAACAACCATAAGTTCCCGTATAATATTGATTTTAGATTTCTGACTATCACCATCTTTGATACGTCACGTTAACAATTAAATTTTAATAAAAGAACTATAAAATATATTTCAATCATTTTAATAAAAAATGTATGGAGATAATATTTAAGAAGAGTTTGTGCGTCAAGTTTTCGAATTATGATTGTTTAAATAAAACTATCAGAAAATTATTTGGTTAAACTTGAGTGGCCAAATAAATATAGCCACTTGAAAATTACTTGGCTAAGCTCCTTATGACTTTTATTTATTTATTTATTTTTTAAAAAAGGTACGAGAATAGACAAAATTTAAATTAATTTTTTAGTCCCATACCTCTCTCAGAGTTTAAATTCAGATCATAAACTAAAGAAACTTACTTGAAAATCATGTAGTCAAGCCCTTAAGAGTAAATTTAGATTAATATGAATACTCATATAGTAATTAATCATGTTAGAAATAAGAATGCTAAAATATAATTTGATCTGTTTATTAATTATGTCAAATTAATAAACTTTTAATTTTATTAATTAGGTTATTAATTAGAGTTGTATTTTCTAATTTTACAGTTAATTTCATAGCAAAGAGAAAAGACAATAGAAAGATTGTAGTTTTCTGGCCTTTGATCTTTATTTGGCTCTCCATAAGTAAGATAAGATAAAAAAAAATGATCAATGGTTAAATATGAGATCTTTGTAACTATTAACACAATATATTGTAGTACTAATATATCACCTATTCAAACTATAATCAATTTTGTCTAAATATAACAAAAATAATTTTAAAAATATAAAAATATATATTATTATTTAATTTGATATAAAGCAAGTCTATAGATATGCTTAATTGAATAATTGATCTTGTTAAAAATAAGTTTACATATTAGAGATCTCAAATCTAAACCTAATCATGTGATTTTAACTTTTAAGTGATTTTGAATCTTTTAATTCGTGTCAAGTTGATGGGTGAGTTTATCAAAATAGCACCCTCCAGCTTAGGGACCTAATAGATGTAAAAGAACAACATATGACCTTCTTGAGAAATAATAAAAAGTTTAAGGATTCCAAATTAATTACTCTATTATCAAATTTCAATTTGTCTATTAATATCAATTTTCAATATATATAAATATATAAAAAGTTGGTGGTAGTGCGGTTTCTTCGTTTGTATCGTACTTGGTTGTAGCTTACAACTCGTCTCTCTTTATTTCTGAGTTTTTAGATTCAAAGATCAACGAGTCTTTAATGGCGACCATTTCGAAGCTTACGAATCCAGCTGTTTCTTCATCATCTTTGAAACCCAGATCGTCATCATCCTCTCTGCCTAAATCTTTGATCAGCCTTCAAACCAAAACTAGGTTCGATTCAACAGTTGCATCTTCTCAGTTGACCCTAAGAAATAACCACCCTTTGAAGGCCTCTTTGGTGTAAGTTTCTCGCCTTTTATTTTTATTTTATTATGATTTATTTATATATTCATTTATTTGTATTATTTTTGTGATTTTGAGTTTTATACGTATCTCTTTCTTTTTTTTTCTTTTTTTCCCCTTTAGATGGGTTGGTGCATGCAGATGTTTTGTTTTGGTTTTATTTTATGATTTTTTAAATCTAATTTCTTTGACACTCTTATGGGTGATTTAAGGAAAAATCATTCGTTGCATGTGCAGATACCTTGTTAGTTTCTTTCCAATTTTGACTGCTATTTTGCAAAATTTGTTAACCAGGGGATGATATGTTGTAGTATTTACGTTTTCATGTTGTAGTTTTGTCTGATCTTATTATCATCATCATCATCATCATCATCATCATCATCATCGGAGTAATAATGCTAGAGCTGCAAGCTCTATGTAGAAAATGATGTGGCATATCATTATTGAATCATGGTGTTTTCTGTTCAACAATAATATTACGCAACATCAGTTTGTAAGAGTTTTTGGTTCTAGCATAGGTGAAATGTAATTGAAAATAAATTAATATTCATTTTTGGGTTTTGCTTGATCATGTTATTCCTGTATGATATGAGTTTATAATCATTAAAAAAATGTAGCTTTTGAAATAGATTTGTGTTTCCACATACCATACTAAATTGGAACGTGGTTGCAGTGTGAAATGTTCCCAATCTGGTGGAAATGGAAGTGATGCAAAGAGAACAACTCTTCATGACCTCTATGAGCAAGAAGGGCAGAGCCCTTGGTATGATAACCTTTGCCGCCCCATCACAGATTTGCTTCCGCTCATTGCAAGTGGTGTTAGAGGTGTAACTAGCAACCCTGCGGTAATTACTCATATTTTCTCTTTGTTTTCATTACTCTTTAATAAGTGATAAATTTAAATTTGAAGCTGCAGATTCGTAGCCGGAAACTGTCTATTTTTTAGTTTTAGCACGCCTAATCTTGTGCACTGTTTTGTATTGTCCAGATTTTCCAGAAAGCAATATCGTCATCAAATGCTTACAATGATCAATTTAGGTATGGAAGTATTTTAATTTCAAAGTTTTGCTATAATTAGATTATGATAACAAAATTCAACTCCATCTTGTCTTTGCTCTATGAGCCATTTGCTGCATTGAACTATGAACAGATATTATCTTTCTGGAAAGAGTAGGGAAAACTAAAAACATATTAAGATTTATGGACTTATCCTATTGGATATACCAAATACTGATTAAACCGAAATGAAGGATAATGTAATTATAAGTCACTGCAATGTTTGACAATTATGAAGTACAAAATTATTTTTGGAAACTTGCATTTGTATGTTAATTATTGCCAATGACATGCACTATTACATTCTGCTTATGTGGTCTGATGGTTAAAACTCATATGCTCAGCAGCTCAAAAAGAGGAGAGGGCAAAACAATAATTAGGGCTTGTCTGTGTTTGCTGGTTATTGGTGTTTGGAAGTTGACTTCTGTTCAGAAATTTAAAATTGTTTTGTCAGCTAATCTTTATATTTTTAATCAAAAATTACTTGAAACTACAGGGAACTTGTACAATCTGGAAAAGATATTGAAGCTGCATATTGGGAACTTGTGATTAGGGACATTCAAGATGCATGCAAGCTTTTTGAGTCAATCTATGATGAAACTGATGGCGGTGATGGCTATGTTTCTGTTGAAGTTTCTCCCAGACTCGCCGATGATACCCAAGGGACTGTGGAGGCAGCAAAATGGCTTCACAAAGTGGTTAATCGCCCCAATGTATACATAAAGATACCTGCCACAGCTCCTTGCGTTCCATCTATCAAGGAAGTTATTTCGCAGGGCATTAGTGTCAATGTGACTGTAAGCTCATTCTATGAATCCTTTTCCTTTCTTAAACCATGTAATCAAATAACGTGTGGAACTGTAATTATTCTATGCTGGTGAGTTGGCTGTTACCATGAGTAAGATTTTGATTGTGCAAACTATACACTATTGATGTTAGAATTTTTATCTTATAGGATTTACAGTTCTTGGTCTTGGGGATTTTTGACTTTTGTCCTTATGGACTTCTTGTCCCTCCTTTATGTACATTTCCTACACCTAATATACTTATTTTGTTTCTGTGACCAAAGGAAAAAAAAAAAAAAAAAGAAAGAAAAGGAAAGAAAATCCAGAGGATCTAGGTTTTGGCTTCTGATACTCTTATGTGTTTCTTCCATGTTAGATAAGAATTCCTCTGTTGTAGGCATCTGACATTCAAATTGTGTTATATTCATGTACAGCTCATATTCTCCCTGACTAGATATGAAGCAGTCATTGATGCTTACTTGGATGGCCTTGAGGCTTCTGGGCTGAGTGACCTTTCCAGAGTTACAAGTGTTGCATCCTTTTTCGTTAGTCGAGTAGACACCCTTATTGACAAAATGCTTGAAAAGATTGGAACCCCAGAAGCCCTAGATCTCCGAGGAAAGGTATCTTCGTTTCAAGTTCATGTTCTTACCTTTAAGGGACTAGCAACCTAGAATGTAAAATTATGCTAATGGCATGACATATTATCTGTTTTAGGCAGCAGTAGCTCAGGCAGCTCTGGCATACCAGCTGTACCAGAAGAAGTTCTCTGGTCCAAGATGGGAGTCTCTTGTGAAGAAAGGTGCAAAGAAGCAGAGACTTCTGTGGGCCTCAACTAGTGTAAAGAATCCTGCCTACCCTGACACACTATATGTTGCTCCTCTCATTGGACCTGATACGGTGTGCTCTCATATTTTCATTAATTATCTATTGTCTTAATAATTGGTGTTCATTCGCTCAGACAGAAAATCTTTAGTTTAACCTATTTCTGAATGTAGAGGTTCATGGTTTTCAACACTAAAATGCTGATGAATACTGACATTATTATGTTAACAAATTCTTATTTTATTTTTGCGGCTGATTTCCCTGTTGCAGGTTTCAACGATGCCAGACCAGGCTCTCCAAGCATTTGTTGATCATGGTGCAGTTTCAAGAACAATTGACTTGAATGTTTCTGAAGCTGAAGGCATTTACAGTGCGCTTGAGAAGTTGGGAATCGATTGGAACTACGTTGGCACTCAACTGGAACTTGAAGGGGTAGATTCTTTCAAGAAGAGCTTTGATAGTCTGCTTGATACCCTGCAAGAGAAGGCAAACTCTCTCAAGCTTGTTAGCCTGTAAGCAGCTATTGATTTTTTTGCTTAAACCCCATCTGGGGCAGCTGCGCTGTGCCTTCACCTATATTTTTGGAGAAATTTTCACCAAGAATACAGCGTAGCTGCTCCAAACGGGCTCTTATTTTCCCTTGTGACTGAAATAAACCTAGTGGGTTTTCAATCCACTTCTAGTAATCTGTATGACAATAATTATTATGTATGATAAGTGTTTTAGTGCCAACTTTTAGTTTATTAAGGTTTTATCTTGTGCTGGTCTGTCCTTAATTCTACTGTATCCGGCTTTCGTATAACATCTGAATTTTAAAAGTAAATTGTTGCATGTGTATATATATTTTTGGATGGTATGTTACTAGAAAATGGCACATGTGAGGAAATCTTGATTTCTTCCTATTTCTGTCTCAATAGTCGGAAGTTTGTGGTTGTAACAGCAGGCAATTATGTTGCTATGTAGAACATCTAGTGTTTGAGATCTTAGTTGTGAATGAACAGATTGAGAGGAAATATTTTGTCAATTTTTGTAGAGAGAGTTTCTGGTTTGAAGGAAACAGTTACACAACGGGATGGAAATTGAGAAATTGTCCGTATGAATTTATATATGGCTTATGGCGTTATCACAGTGTTGAGAAATTGAGGAATTATCACAATGTTGTGCAGACTGCAGTCCTTATGAATTTATATATGGCTTATGGCGTTATCACAGTGTTGAGAAATTGAGGAATTATCACAATGTTGTTCATACTGCTCTGCAGTCTGCACACAATGCGTAATAATGGCATGGGAATCATCTGTAGCTAGCAAGTGTTGTAACTCTTATGATTTTCAAGCAATGTTTGTAGAATTGGGGCAAACATGGAATTCTGCAGATGATGGCATGTTGATGACCCAACCACTTGGCTACCGCATCATTAAAGTTAATAATTTCTTACGTAGGGATAGGAAAATGAGTAAATGAATTGAATTCGAATCGAATTATAAATGAATTAGGCTAAAATTTTATTAATTTGAATTTTGAATTGGGTTAAAATTTTACTGATTTGAATTCGATTTGTTTATTAAACAAATTAAAATTTTAGGATTCGAATTCGATTCGTTTATTAAATGAATATTTGGTTTGATTCGTTTAATTTGTTTAGTTAAATAAATAAATGAATTAAATTAAATTTGTATTCGTTTACTATTCATTTATCCTATAACGAATCAAATTTAATATAAATTTGTTTATAAAAATATAATTAATAAACAAAAATTACGAAAAATAAAATATAAAAACAACACAAATTTAACATTTTACAAAATGTAAATTTATTATCATTTATAATTATTATATTAACTTTCAAAATTTTAAAATTTTTGGTACATATTTATGGATAAATAAGTAATTTAATTAAACAAATAATAAATAAATTTTAAACGAATAAATCATATTCAATTTTTTTATGACATTAAATTTTAAACAAAAATAAGTAATTTTGAACGAATTCTAAACGAATAGATGAATCAATATCCTCAAACTCGAATTCGATTCGTTTAATAAGCGAATCGAATCGAATTTACCAATTTATTAAATGAATCAATTTTTTTAAATCAAAACCTATTTAATTTGCATTGAATTAAATCGAATAAATGAATTCTGACCCAAATTATCATTCCTACTTTTACACGGCCCATTAATGGGACATTTATGAGAATGACAATAAAATTTTAAGATTTTTTAAATTTGACCCCTCTAATTTTTTAGATCATAATTAGTCAAATACTAGTATGATGAAATAGTTTATTTGAGGAGAAAGAGAGCAGTTGACCCCTTCATAAGTCTTACTACAGTTTTACCTTAGAACTTAATTGTTTCAGACATTGTTAAAAGTAATTAGGATGATATTGATATGGGTAAGTTGTTCGCTGAGAAGAATGAGTTAATATTGGAACTGCGTAAAGTTGCCTTGCGAGATAAGTTTAATTTCAAAATTACAAGGCCTAAAATGACACGTTTTGAGGCCCACTATTCTTCGGAATTAGGTAAATGACATATTCGAACAACAAGAGGTTCGAATGAGGAGAATATTCATTGGGTAGTGAGGAGAATTAACAATATACACACTTGTTTTAATGAGTTGTTGCCTTGTGGTCTTCGTCAAATAAGGAGTCGGGTTGTTATTATTGCGAATAAATTTATCCAAGAAAAGCATATATATACTCCAAATGAAATCAGAGCAGACATGCAACAGAGGAATACGATGTCCAGTTAACATACCAGCAAGCATATCGAAAATTGGCCTTGAAATAGTACGAGGAAAACCTGTGGAGTTATGCAATTTATTTTCCAACTATTCTCATGTTTTGACCAAAGTAAATGAGGGTATATTTATTCATCTTGAATTGGATAGAAATGATAATTCCTTGTACTACTTTATAGCTCTTAGATCTTGTATCAAGGGTTTTATGTAGTGCATCAAGCCAGTGATTGTTGTAGATTATATTCATCCAAAAAGGCTATATCGTGGAAGCATGTTTGTGGCAACATGTCTGGATGGAAATAATCAAATGTATATGTTAACCTTTAGGGTTTGGGATTTAGAAAACAATGATGCTTGGGATTTAGAAAACAATGATGCTTGGGAAAGGTTATGACGAAGTTAAATGGATGATCGGCGATATGCCAGAGTTAGTAATTATCTCTGATCAATACACTTTAATTAAAGAGAGCTATTCTGAAAGTACTTCGCAATGCTACCCATTACATTTGCTTTTACCATGTAAAAGGTAACATAAAGTTAAAATTCAGATGTCCAAAACTATTTGGGATTAATTTGAGTCTTCCTTTATAAAAGCAGCAAAAGCATATGGACACGAAAAATCTAAAAAACAACTTGAAGGGTTGTAGATGTTCCATTCGGGTGCGGCTGATTACTTAGAGAATAATATCGGTACGTGTAATTAGGTATGATTTAAGTTTGAATGTAGGAGGTACAGTATTCTTATCACCAACATTGCAGAGAGCATGAATTTTTTCATGAGAGAACCGTGAAAATTTTTCATTACTCATCTTGATCACTTTAGAAAAAACATTGCTGCAATAGTTTTATAATAGAAAAATTATGACTGAATTGATGAGTACTTATCTAACAACGTGGGCAGACGAAATAGTTGCTGATAGGTGAACTTTGGCTGAAAGAATGACTACTGGTCCTATGTCTGAGTATCAATTCTAGGTTTTAGGTGGTGGTATCAAAAAGGGATTAGTTGACATACGTAGAAAAACTTACTCTTGTAGAGTATTCCAACTTGATCAGTTTGTCTATACTCAGGCAATTGCTATTTGCCTAACTATCTGAAAAGATTACATAAGCCTTTGTTTTGATTTTTACATTAAGGAATTATTGATGACGGTTTATGCACAATCGGTACAGCTGGTTGGCAATGTGGCATCTTGGGAAGTTTTAAAGGACATTCGAGAGATGAAGGTTAACACACCACTAGAAGCACCACCACCTAGTCATCGTCCAGAGCTCAGAATATCTTCTGTAGGTGAGCATGTAAATCAGAGAATTGTGAAATGTGGGCGGTGCAATGAACCTGGCCATAACTGCAAGAAATGTAAGAATTTCATTGTGTCGAATCCAAACTGTATAGTTCCAAATAATTATGTATTTTGAATTCTTAGTTTTTCTGTATTGCGCAATTATATATGATGAAATATTTTGTTTTACTTATTGCAAAATAATTATTTAAATAGGTTTTGGCTCATTTATAACTAAAAATATCGATACAATTTTATTTTATACCATGTGACCAACTTGTAATATAATAACAAAAAATTGTATCTATTTAAGTACATTCACATTAAAAAAAAATTCATACATCAACATTCAAATGACTATATAGGCTTACAATTTAATATCACTATTAAATAAATCCATAGCAATCTCCTTTTTAAAATATTGCTCATGGCTTATACTAAAATCAAGTTTGAGCTTAAAGATTAAATACATCGTAAACATTAACATAAAAGCGTCGCAATTGCCACTAAAATGCCATTGTTGTGACACATCCTTAACCGATATGATTTTCCAATGGTTGGAACTCCGCTACTCAGATGAATGTTGCAAAATCTAACATCTTCTAGCGATCGAGGAAAGATGAATTCAAATGGCTTGAATAGATCCTTGTATTATTTAAAATCGTGAACTGTAACAATTGAGTCATAAATCGACACCTTCTGTTACAAAGGTCTGCTTGGACTGGTATTCAATGATCGCCACCCATATTCATTGAAATGAATACCTGCATATAAAAATTATCGTAAATTTATCATCTTTGTTATGTTTAAAATCCTTAAAAAAAATATAAAGTACATTGGATTGTGTAGCAATACACAACTCGTTGATGTTAGTGAACCGTTTTGATATGATGTCTTGCCTCCCCATCAACATAACTATTCAAGTTATTGCTATAGTGTAATGAATCGACATCACAGTTACTGTTGTTCCATAATTGCTTCAAGAATACCTAATAGATATATTACATGAAAAATGAGAATTAACAAGACTTCAAGGCATTAGGCGATAAGAAATTAAATCGACGATTATAAGTTTTGTAAGCTCATTAACAAAAAAAAAATGTGTCGTTATTCGTGAAACACTGACATAAGGCATTAATTTAATGCCTCTGGTTCTCACTAACCAAGCGAGATACTAATGAATATGCTATGGAGGAACAGAAACATATTGATTTAGAATACAATGTAGTGCACAAGATCAACAAGACTTCAAGAAATGACGCTTAACAACACCTAGCCATCTTATTGAAGCGTGGCCCAAAAGTATATGAAAAAAGTTGTGTGGCTTTCAGATGGTACGATCCATTGTGATTTTACCAACAAACAACTTATCGAACTCATCAAATAATCTTGGATCATCTAGTTCTCTAAGTGGATTTATATCCACATTTGCTCTTTCGTCAATTTCACAGTCCATTATTTCGACGGTAAGTAGAGGCATGACGTTCCTTACTCTCTTGAAATGAGGAATCGAGTAAAGACTATTAAAGACATACAAGGACGTATAAGGATGTCCAAACTTACTTATGTCAGGAGGCACCTCCGTAAGGATTTGTCCACTATCAGCATTTAAGTGATGTGAACCTTACAAAAATTAGTGAGACTTTGTACTCAATGAGGTTCCTTTTGCCAAAGATCCTTCTAGTTCAGATTCAAATAATCACAAAATAAAGACCTTGACCATTTGTCTATAAAGATAAGAACCAATGATATAATAAATATAAAGTTGACTCCACACTCACGAAAAATAAAAAGATTGTGAGTGATAAGTCAAGAAAGAATACTCTCTCACTATTACTATAAGCTTTAAAAGTTTTAAAAGTTCTTTGAAGAACGGAAGAGAAAAGCTCTTACAAATACTATAAGCTCAGATATAAAATTTCAATAGATAGGGTTGCATGGGTTTATATAGTTGAATTTAATAAATGGAATAAAGTTTTCTTTATTGCTAAACATAACCTAAGGTGAAAAAGAAATAAAATATCCTAAAGTAAAACATAACCTAAGGTGAAAAAAAAAATAAAAGATCCTAAAGTAAAAAATAAATAAATAAATAAAAGATCTTGTTGATCTTAAAATAAAAAGAAAATAAAAGATCTTGTTGATTTTAAAATAAAAGGAAATAAAAGATTCTAAAGTAAAAAGAAAGAAAAGATTCTAGATTAGGAAACAAGATTGTGCCGGATTTTCTTTCTAATTTGATAGGCCGCTATTTGTTTGTCATATAATTCACTCTAAGTCACATTTAGAAGCTTGAATAACATTGACAAAGACATTGACCATTTCGGGCATATTAGTGTCTTGAACAAGGTATGAATTTGAGATGTGTTCAATTAATCCATTTAATACTTCCATCATTTTCTTGATTCTTGCCTGTCATTAGATCTCCATGGATGTTGAACGAATTTTGTGAAGCTTTAACAACCTAATTCTCATCATTCCCCTCCTCTTGAAAAAGATTTGTTCTTAAATCTTCACATACATCAAAAAGAGATAAATCAACAACATTAAAGCTTGCACTTACATTATACTCACCTGAAAGGTCCAACTTATAAGTGTTGTCATTGATTCTTTCAGTCACTTGAAATGGTCTATCTCCCTTTGGAAGTAGTTTTGAATGCCTTTGAGTAGGACCTTATAGGCAACCAAACGTAATCTCTAAGTTCAAATACAACTTTCTTGTGCCCCTTATTAGCTTGGTTAGTATATTCCGCAGTTTTCTTCCCAATGTTTTACCTTGCCTTTTCATGGATGTGCTTAAAAAAGTCACGTGTCTTCTTTCCATTTAAATTAATTCGCTTATCCATAGGTAAATGATTTAAAATCTAAAGGAGTTAATGAATTAAAATCATACAGAATATCCAAAGGTAAAAACTCAATTGCTAAATGTACACTCTTATTATATGCAAATTCTATATTTGGCAAACATTCTTCCCATGTTTTCAAGTTCTTTTGTATTATAGCACGCAATAAAGTAGATAAAGTCATATTAACTATTTCAATTTGTCCATCAGTTTATGGATGACAAGTACTAGAAAATAAAAGTTTAGTTCCTAATTTACCCCACAAAGTTTTCTAAAATATATATATATAAAACTTAAGAACTTTGCATTCCTATATGAAGCCATACTTTTAGGCATACCATGGAATCTTAAAATCTCTTTGAAAGGCAAATTAGAAATATGTGATGCATTATTAGTTTTATGACATTAAATAAAATGTGTCATTTTAGAAAACATATCAATGACTACAAATATAGAATCCCTACCCTTTTTTTACCCGGGAAAGTTTAACATAAAATCTATAAATATGTCAGCTCAAGGTTCACTGGATATGCTAGACTTTAGACTTAACACATTGTTAGTAACACATTTCTCACAAATCCATTCTACATCATGTTTCATATGAGGCCAAAAGAAGTATTCATGCAAAATATCTAAAGTCTTAGATACACCAAAATGTCTCATCAAACTGCCCTCATCAGCTTCTCTAACAAGCAAGTCACATACTGAAATTTAGGCACACATAACTTATTTTTCCTAAACAAAACCATTATGCCTAAAGAATTTGCCAAATGCCACCTTCTCACATGCATTGAATACATTACCAAAATTAGAATCACTAATATACAAGTCTTTAATGTATTCAAAACATAATATTTTTGCATCTAGGCAATGTTTACTTCATGGATTAGGGAATCAGAATCCAGAATCAGAATCATTGATAGCGTTCACTTCGCAAAATAGAGGCAGGAATCGGAATCGGAATTGGAATCGTGGGCCCCACCCAAATTTAGAAATGGAAAATGGGAGATTGATTCTCGAGGCCCCCTTGGGAATCAATCTCTCATTCCCTAGATTTTTATTTTACCCCCATTAAATTTTTATAATCTCCAAATTGCCCTCAATTAACTTTTTGTCATTTTTGCATTTTGGTCCCTTCAGAACTTATGAAAATACCTAAAAATTTTGTATTATTTACAAATAGGTCTTTTATTATTTTTAATAATAATAATAATAATAATAATAATGTTGTTGTTGCTGTTGTTGTTTTGCTGTTTTTGTTGTTGTTATTGTTGTTGTTGTTGTTGTTGTTGTTGTTGTTTTGTTGTTGTTTTAATTAATATTATTGTCATTACTATTAAGGACTTTTTAGTAATTTGTAATAATCTAATTTACTCTAATTTCGATTTCAAGACAAAGTAAACATATTAATAGCAATCCAACTTATTTCGATTTCAATTCCTACAGTTCAAATAAACAACTTATTTCGATTCTCATTCTCCATTTCAATTCCAGCTTAGTAAAGGCAGCACTAAGGTATAAAGTAAGGCGTACCTTTGAGATAATGCATCAATCATAATGTTTTCCTTACCTTGCTTACACTTTATCACATAAGGAAAAGTTTTAATGAACTCCACCCACTTGACACGGTGTTTGTCTAACTTGTGTTGACTTTTTTAATACTTCAAAGACTCATGATTTGTATAAATCACAAACTCTTTTGGACAATGATAGTGTTGCCAAGTTTCCAAAACCTAATTGATGCATACATTTCTTTGTCATAAGTAGGATAATTTAAGGTTGCCCCACTTAGGTTTTCACTAAAATATGCAATGAGATATCTTTCTTGCATTAGAGTAGCTCCAATATCTATTCATGAAGTGTAACACTCATTGTTTAAAGTTTTAGTAAAGTTAGGTAAAGCAAATAGAGTTGCATTAGTTAATTTCTCTTTGATCAAATGAAATGCCTTTTTCTTGTTCTTCTCTCCACTTAAAACCCACATTCTTTTTAATTACTTCGATCAAAGGTGCTGCTGAGCTACAAAAATCTTCCATAAATCTTCTATAAAAGCTAGTTAATCCATGAAAACTTCTAACATTACCCACACTTGTAGGTTTTGACCAATCTTAAATTGCTTTTACCTTTTCTTCATCTACCTCAATATCTTTAGCACTAATAACAAAACTAAGAAATAGTAGCTTATCTGTGCAAAGGGTGCACTTTTTGAGATTAACAAAAAACTTTTTTTTTCTTAAAATATCTAAAACAAGATTTAAATGTTCAATATGTTCATCTAAGTTTTTGCTATAAAATAGAATATCATCAAAGTACACAACCCCAAATTTACCAATAAAAGCACGCAAAACATGATCATTAATCTTATGAAAGTATTAGGTGCATTCAAATGGCATAACTAACCACTCATATACACCATATTTTCTTTTAATTACAGTTTTCCATTCATCGCTTTTTCTCTTCTTAATTTGTCATATCCACTCTTAAGATCAATTTTGGAAAAAAATACAAGAATCATATAATTCATCAAGTGTGTTATCTAATCTCGGAATGGGATGTCTATTTTTTATAATGATATTCTTGATGGCACAGCAATAAACACACATCGTCCATCACCCATCCTTTTTAGATACGAGCAACACTAGAACCATACAAGGACTTATGCTTTCACGCATATACCTTGTCTGTATAAACTCACTCATCTGCCTTTGAAGTTCTTGTGTCTCCTCAGGATTGCTTCTATAGGCTGGCCTGTTTTGAATTAAAGCTCTGGGTATAAAGTTAACTTGATGCTCAATTCTCCTTATTGGTGGTAAACCATTAGGTATTTCTTTGGAAATGCATCTTCAAGTCCTTGTAAAAGAGAAATAATAACACTAGGCAAAGAAAGATTCAGTTCATTAGTACTTTAACAAACTTTTTTGTACAAAAGTATAATCATAAGCTGTTTTAAAATTAAAAATCTTTTAATATCATTTTCATTTGTATATAAATTTACTTGTTTTCTCTTTTTTCTTTTCGCACTAATTGAAACTTCCTTTCCTTCTTCATTCTCTTTTTCTTTCTTTTTAGTCTTAGCCCCTATTGATTGTGAACTCTCACTCTCTTTTGTCAAGTCACTCTCTTTTTTTACCTCACTTGATCATCGTACACTTGTCTTGGGGATAGACATACAAGAGTAACGAGATTTTCATTAAGTACAAAAGAGTATCTATTGGTATAATCATCATGAATAACATATCTATCAAACTGCCATGGTCGCCCAAAAGAATATGGCCCTCATGCACTGACACTACATGACAAATAACCTCATCTTCATACTTCCCAATTGAGAATGAAACAAGCGCTTGTTTGTTTACTTTAACTTCACCACAATCATTAAGCCATTATAGCTTATATGGCCTAGGATGTTAGAAAGTTGTCAAATTCAAATTTTCAACTAAACTGGTGCTAGCGGCATTAGTATAACTCTCTCCATTAATAATCATGTTACATACCTTATTATTGACATAGTATTTAGTATATAAGATATTTTCATGTGGTACCTTCTCATCTTCTTTCATTTGCACACTAAGAGCTCTTTTTGCAACCGAATGCTCTCTGTCAACTAGATATTCAACATCACTTGCATCCTCCAAAGATGGCATGGACTCATCATTAGATTTACCTTCAGTCTCAATATCCCCATCATCTTTCAAAATCATCACTCTTTTTGTTTGGACATTGAGATGCAATATCGTCTGTTCCTAAACACTTAAAACATTTAATATCTCTGTTTTTAGTAGGTTAGAAATCAAATTTATCTTGGTTCAGTGTGTCTTAGGTTTCAGTGTTGGCTTGCAATTAAGGTTTTCATCCTTTTTTCTCTAATTCGGTTTTTATATTGAAGAAGATCCCGGATTCTGCCCAATTCATGTGGAACCCTTCCTCTTGAATTGTTGCTCCACTTTTATGGCCAAATGCACCATGTCATCCAACTCAAAATGATGTTGTAATTGCACCACCTTTGTAATATCATAGTTCAAGTCAACTAGGAACCTGGCTATGGTAACTTCTCAATCCTCCTCCATGTTGGCTTAGATCATAGCTATTTCCATCTCCTTGTGGTAGTCTTCAACAATTTTAGACCCTTGAGTAAAGCTTTGTAACTTCCAAAATAAGTCATTATAATTGTGAGTTGGAATAAA
The DNA here is from genome assembly GCA_030449075.1 of Murraya paniculata. Classification (NCBI taxonomy): domain Eukaryota; kingdom Viridiplantae; phylum Streptophyta; class Magnoliopsida; order Sapindales; family Rutaceae; genus Murraya; species Murraya paniculata. The sequence continues at coordinate 21,893 of JAEVFN010000169.1, read as the reverse complement.
TCTCTTCCTTATAATAGCCTTCATCTTTTCCTATGTCTCAATGGGTCTTTCACAATTTCGTTTCCTACTCAAAATAAGTTGATCCAAACAAACAATAGCATAATCAGTAAATTCAACGGTGCCTAACTTTACTTTTTTCAATTTAGAGTAGCTGTGATAATCAGATACTAATTCTAGCTTCTTTTCCCACTTTAAATAAGTTTCAGGATCGTTTTTGCCTTGGAAAGATAGAATTTTTAACTTAATTTCCAAATTGTTATCGACCATGTCTATTTAAATTAATATGAGGAGTACGATCTTCTTCATCTAGGACTTCCCAATAATCATTTTCATCGACATACCTATATGGATGCCTTTCTCTTTGCTGCACATTAGGAGCCCTAAGCGGTTGCCCCTTATGTGAAGTAGATTCAACTTTACTTTTTCTCTCATTCACCTCATCAAACCTCAATTCCAAATGTTCAAATTTCTGTTCCAAGGACTTAAAGAAAAGTCCAAAGTCCATCTTTTCCTGAGCATCATAAAAAATACACTTATTTTTGTCATGAGAAATATTTAATAACCTGTAAAACAAAGTTAAAAAAATCACAAACACTCCATTACGTGTTTATACTCAAGATTGATAGCACTCACACTCGTGTTCACTCCAATATGGCTTTTACGTTCTTATAATCTCACACTCTCTTGTCTTTTTTCATCCTTTAATTTTCTCTTTTAGTTTTTTATTGAACTTAAATGAACTCAATAAAATTTACTTGCAACAATCCAAACATAACAAATCAGGACTCAAACAAAGAGAGACAAAGAAAAATATAAATCTTAATGTAATAAGGATGCCCCCCCCCCCCTTTTTTTTAAAAGTCAAATTACAGTAAATAGGAATAAGCAAAACTTGAATAGCTAGCTACCATTTTAAATTCATGTGATATTAGGAATTTTCACTTTTTTTTTGGATTTTTTTTATTTGAATGAGAAAGACCTGAATTTGAAGGATTAGGGTGAAGTTGGAGAAAAGAAGAAATAAAAAAAGATAGGTTTATGGATTCAAACAAAAATTAATAAATAAGAAACAAAAGTATGCCCAATTAGCGATACTAAATAATTTCATAATAGATCAAACTTGATTTAGAACCTAAGCTCTGAGACTAATTGATATGAACTTCACAAGGATACGTGAGAACCTACATTTAAGGAGGTTTCTTTTGGCAATGATCGTTTTAATTCAAATATAAACAACCATAAAATAAAGACTTTGACCCTTTATCTATAGTGATAAAAACCAATGGTATACGAAATATAGGGTTGATGCCACACTCAAGAAAGAAAAGAAAGATTATGAGTGATAAGTTAAGAAAGAATGTCACAAGATGAAATCTTGATAAGTTCTTAAAGTTCTTTGAAAAACCAAAGAGGAAAGCTCTCATTATTATTATAAACTCAAATCTAAAATTTCCAATAGGATTACAAGTTTTATATAGTTGAATTTTACTAATGGAATTAGGTTTTCTTCATTGTTAAAAAAACTTGAAGTAAAAAAGAAAAAAAATGAAATAAAAGCTCTTGTTGATCCTAAAGTAAAAAAGAAATAAAAGATCTTGTTGATCTTAAAGTAAAAAGAAGTAAAATGTCTTATTTATCTTAAAGTAAAGAGAAGTAAAAGACCCTAAAGTAAAAAAAAGAAATAAAAAATCATGTTTTCAAAATATATTATCAAACAAAGATTGTGCTTAATTTTCTTCCAAATTTATAAGGCCTTTTTGTTCTTTATGTAAGTCACTCCAAATTAGATTTAGAAGCTTAAATAATTAACAAAGCATTAACCATCTTGAATACTTCAGCAGATTAATACTTGTCATTGGACCTCTATGAATGCTCTACATATCTTATGAACCTTTAGTAACATGATTCTCATCATTAGGTCCTTATAGGAACTGTACAATGATATGAGAGTGTGATCATTATGATTGCCAATATCAATGTACATTCCATAGTCATTTGGGCCCTGTTGATTAGTGAAAATGAACATATTAAACTCGTGTTGGATTAAAAGCTAAAGAAATGTAATTGTTAAATGTTAAACTTGCTCATTATATACGAGCATCCAATTTGAGAATCATTGTATGAGCATTTAGATGAACCATCATTATACAAATTAATAAACTCCATGACAACTCATCTAAATTATTTTTGTTCTTTGTGCTCTACCTCAATAGCTGACATGATGTCGTCCATCCTTTTATCTACTGTCGACTTCAATTTACAAACGAAACGATCAACCTTTTTCATCTGTTGAATGACATATTCGTACCAGAATTTTATCCTCGACTATTACCATGAAACACAAATGTAATGAGAGAGTGTTAAAATCATTTATATATAAGAAAAAAAATGATCTTTTAAATTAGAAAGTAACATTTGAATCCTGTGTGCCATAAAAATCGTGTGCATGTTCGTGACGGTCAACTTCAACATATGCTCATCCTCTACAAGATTCTACTACTCCTGTGTTGGGCTCATGGTGTCATGATGCTCCTGTATTTCTTCTATAGTGGGTGATGCATTGTTGAAGGTGATACTACACAAAGTAACATTGAAAATGAGTAAATAATTAGTAAAACTATCGAGTTTCGATTATATTTTAAATTGTGTTATAATGTACTAAAAAATACCCACATTACTAATCCAACTAGGGATATATGGCACATAATCCTCCACAGTCTTCCAATTTTTCCTCTTTTGCATCTAGCTCGATGGTAAATAAACGTTCCCTGCCATAAATAAGCTGAAATTTTAGGTTAGTCTAATCACCTAGTATTTAGTGATATATACATACATATATATTACTTGCAAGATGAGTATTGTTATTGAAAAATGAATACACTTCAACAAAGTTTATTTTATAAGAAACAATGGGCTTCTATTGTACGATGCAGGGAATCTTCTTTTTAGTTTTCACAGTCCATTGTAACGGCAGCCCTTCCATTGTTTCAGAAATGTAAGCCTGCAATAAGCAATGTTACAAAGTGATAAAACCTATCATTAAATATTCATTATTACAAAACTAAGTAATCCAAATTCTTTTCAATATGACTGAACCCCAAACTGAATGCCATAAACATTGTATCTTTCAATTTTATGCTTGGAGTTTTTCAAGTGAGTCTACTTAAATTTCTCGCCTTTGTTGTTTAATGTATTGTCAAGACTGTCATATATCGTTGCCCATAATAAACAACCCCACAGACGATTTCGTAAGTGATCTATATCATCTACATTATCAAGCAATGAGAAATTACTCGACAATGGTCTTTTCTTTCATTTAGTGCGTCTGCAAAATAATGCAGCATGATTATTAACGCATCAATGTCGTCCATAGCCTCGCAGATCAAATCCTCAAATCTTGAGTCGAATTTGTCAAGATTCAAGTTGTGTAGCCTACCGTCAAAATGCCTATTAAGTAATCTATGCACTATCTTTTGTTATTTAGGTATGGCATATTCACCATAGGACAATCCTGTAATTATACACCACTCTCTAACTGATAAGTATGTCAAATGCTCAACAATTTGAAACCACAACTGATCTTTGTCGTTGCATTTGCCATGTGCGACTTGCCCACGCAACACGTTGTGCACAATTACGCCACTAAACCAAAAGCTAACCAACTCTGCGAAATGCCTAAATATGTCTCTCTTGAATAGCTGCAACTATTGTTTTGTTAAATTTTCCCAAATGACTTTTACAACTATATCTAATTTACACGTATTTGTGATACACCTGGGGAAATGATCGCTACGAGCTACATTCTTCATATCTAGTTTCTTCCTCGTTTTGGGTGGATTATGCTTTACTATTTTGGATTTCGCTATATATTTGTTACAAATTACACAATTAAATTGTTATATTACATTTATAACAAGTTAATAACATTAACAAGTTAAGAACATTAAAAAAAAAAAAAGAGTTGAAATTTGGTATGACAGGGTGCCTGTTGTACAAACTTTGGTACGACAAGCACACTATCACTCCAAATTCGGTGTGACAAGGTGCCTATCACACTTCGTGTGCTAAAACATATAATACAACTCAACAGACACCCTGTAACACCTTTTAATACTTGATGTACAAAAACTAAGTACAAACTATCTAAGAGGCATTTCATGAAACACCATATGTGCAATAGTTGTAACTTATCACTTTAACAAAATTTCTTTTTATTATATTCCTCCAACAATTTATAATAATTGATAATCTCATTCAAATCATTAAAAAATGATGAATTTAGCTTAACTAGGGTTTGGGCTCTTTTCAATTCATTGGATTCCTTTCTGATTCAAGTGGATTTAGGTGGATTCGAGTTTGTCGGCTCATTTTTCATGGCTGTTCACCGTCTTTTGTTATTGTTGTAGTTGACATTGACGATTCAAGGAGAAAATCTTGTTCTAGTTTGCTGAGGGAGGGAGAGTTTTGATAGTGCAAATGAGGACAGTAACTTGGTTTAAAAAAATATGTTTGGCTAATTAGGATAAAAATAATTTTGTTGGGTTATATTTGAAAAATCTTAAAGTTTTGTGGCTATTTACATAAAATTCCTGACAAATTAAAGTGTTTTGGGTTGATGGTCCATTGGTGTAAAGCTCACCATGTCATACTAATTTGTTGTTATAATGGGCATTGTCCCAAATGGCAAATAACGTTCTTTGCCTATTGCACCAAAACACAATAATGTATACATGTTTATTTCTATTTTGAATTTAATCAATGTGATTAATCAATAATTTAATAAATTTGCATTTTATTGCAGTTATAATGGCCAATGAGCCATGTGCAAAGCATAATCCACCTTGTCCAACGAAGGAATCAGGCACAATGAAGATACTATCATAAGAATATTTTCTCGGGCATATTACAAATACTTTAAAAGTTGGAAATGTGATGGAAGCTATCAAAAGGAAGTTATTCAGATGACAATTAAGATTATTCAAAAAAGATATATTTGGTCATTTCACAAAGACGTAAATCCACTTAGAGGAATGGAGAATCCAACACTATTTTAATGAGTTTGACTAGCAGTTTGCTGATAACATCGCTGTGGATTGTGACATTCGACAGTTGAAGAATTCTTTTGAATACTTTTGGGGAGAAAGTCAATGGGAATATGGGATGGCTAAGGGATGAGGTAACTGTGTTAATCATTATTTAATTAACTTCAATTGGTGTATTATTCATGTCATCCATGGGATCATCATTGTATTAGAAAGGAAAGTAACCTTGTTGCAACGATGTCGTTAGTCGTAACATCTCTTCTTCAACAGTTGCCAGTGTAATGTCGTTCTTATCAACAGCATCATTATCGTAGAGGATTTGAGAGTAATGTTGCTATAATGATATTGTTATTAGTAACATCTCTTTTCCTATATCAAGGACAAAGACGTTTGCTCTGCGCAAAATTTGAGTTTCTAATATCACAAGCTCTTGATTCGATGCTTTAAAAGATTTAGTAATAAAAATAAGGATGCACACATTGTTTGCCAGACTAGAGCTCATATGCAATAGAACTCTATGCATCCATAGATAGGGAATATATAGGTTGGGTAGAACATTTTGACTGTAAGCTTGTGTTTAATCATCCCGATTTATTTGCAAAAACTCATACATTCTTGCAAGAAATTCATCAAACGTACAGTCTTTCTGAACAAAAAAGCTTTATTTTTTCCATTTATGTATTCAAAAAATGACCATTTGCCAATTTCTTCCATGATCTACCAAAACACATTTGGAGAACAGCTGACTCCATTAAGCCTGAATATTTAAGAAATGATAAAAAAATTATTACATAGTTAAAAAAAATGTCAAAATATGTGATAGGTGAAACATGCGGCAGGCTTATGTTCAACAAGTGCTTGTCGCACGTGAGTTTGTGCGACAGGTGCCTGTCACACAACCTCATGTACGACAGATGCTTATTGTATATTTCTGGGTTTGTCCCTTACTCATATTTACTTTAAATACCCACATAAATTTCAAACAATCAAAATAAAACAAAACACACATTATGCACAAACAAATACTAACCTTGAATTCTTGTTTTCAAATTGATGATTTTATCTATATAACTATATTTGATTCATAAACTTGGTGAGTAGACGATGGTGTGTTTTGGTGATATTTTGTTGATAATGTGATTTGTTTGGCTTTTTGTTGATGGGTTGAGGATATTTAGGTCTAAAAATTAGATGTTTGGCCTGATATGATAGAAAAAGTTAAGGTGGCTAATTTTATAAATTACGAAAGTTTTTAGGCTTTTTTTTATAAATTTCCCATAGTAGGTCCGGTTTGGATCATCTATTTAATAATTGTGATAAGTTAAGTTTAGGTTTAGGTAGCATTTGATTTTTTTATTTTTTTTCTAAAATTTAAGTGAGTTTGAATTTTTTTTTTTTTTGAAATTTTAATGATTCAAAATACGAATATTTAAATTATATGTTTATTTTTTTTAATATATGAATATAAGTGGCATCTTGTTTGTTTTTATAATTAAAAAATATTTTAAATATTGTTATTTGACATCTATGTCTTTATATATATATATATATATATATATATATATATATATAAAGGTCCTTGTCAATCAAAACAAAAATAGGATTAAGTTTTGTAGTTTAGGAAATATATATATTTTATAAAGATATTTTTTAAATATAATATTTATTTATCAATCAGATTTTTTTTATTTAGATAAAAGTGAGAAAATTTTCTTTTTTCTTTCCAGATATAAATATCTTAAAATCAGACATAAGTTATAAAAAAAACAAATAAATTTTAATCAAGGTCTCAGATTAATAAAATTTCAAACTTCAGACCTTTATTGTGGTCATTATTATTATTGTTTTTGAAAAATATGACAAATATTATAATAAATAATAATAATTAGAATAATAATTAAGGGCATTTTAGTTATTTAATATAGTTTATTCTGATTCTAAGATTAAATAAACACATAAATGAGAATATAATTCATTCTGATTCCGATTTCTATAGCTCAAATAAACAACTTATTTCGATTCCAATTCTTCATTTTAGTTCTAGTTCATTCTGATTTCAGCTCATTCTGATTCCAATCCATTCCAGTTCCAACCCATTCCAGTTTCCATTCAGTAAATATACCATTAGTGTTTTAGTATTAGATTAACTTATTTTTTATTTACTAAGCACATGATATATTTTTCACATTTTAGAAATCATTTAGTTATATTTAAAACAAAAATAATTGGAAATTAAAGAAATATTAAAAACAAGTAAAAAATATATATTTTAATAAATAATATTAAAATTATATTTAAACGGATGACAAGAATATCACACCATATAAACAATTAGAAGAGTTAGGTCACAATTAATATACTGTCAAATTTTTTAGTTAGCTTAAATTACCACGACACGTCACACATCAAATTTTGGACCGTTTACAAATTAAGATTTTCTTCTGATTTGAACTTTTCTTAAATATAAATTTATAAATTGATTGATGGTTAATAAATTTAAAAAATAAAGAAATTAAATTTTATTTATAAATTATTACTATATAACACACAACATAAGATTATGTTGTTAAAACTTTGAGGTTATGTTTGGGAGTTAGGATTTAGTTTGGATTATATTAACTTTGGCATTAAATATATTATCCCATGTTTGGCAATTTTGCTTGGATTGAATTAAGGAGGACTAAATTCAAATTTAGTTCTTAAATCATGGGATTAACAATCCCAATATATAAGTGGGTTTAGATGGGATTAGAATAAGAGAAAAAAATTATTCATTTGAAATATATCTTTCATATATAACACCATTTTTTTATTATCACTTAAAATTTAATTAATTAATTATTTTATTCATGATTTACTTGAAATTTATTTTTTATTTTGTTTTTATAGTCTAAGTAAATTAGTACTTTTACTTCAATAAAATTAACTATTTAATAATTTATTACTTGTATTAAATTTAATAATCACTAATGTAAATTAAAAATAATCAAGAAAATTAATAATACCAGTAATTAATTGATTTTATATATATTATTTGTTAACTTTTTATAAAATAAAATATATCTAAAATATCTCATAAAAATTAATTAAATAATTAAATTATTTTATTGATTCATATGTGTTTATTATATTTATGACTACCCAATAATTATTTAATGTTCTTATTAATTATTTTTAAATTAATTTTAATTATTATTCTTAACTATTCATAAATATTTTTTTTATAAAAATTAATTTACATTATCTAATCTGTTATTGTATCAAATATAATATAATATTATATAATCTAAACTAATTCATTTAAATTAATTTTAATTTAATTATGATATTTAATCTAATCTAATCTTGCGTGAGAATCTTGGGTGAGCTCAGATGTAGAGAGAGGATCTCAGTGCTTCTGAACGTGGTCTGAGATCAGAGATCAGTTTGAAGTTCTGGGTGGACCCCACCAACGGTTACGTAGAAATATATCATAAATTATAATCAAAGCGCTAGAGGCCTCTACAAAATCTGAGGCCGTTATCTTCCCGGGAAACGATTTTTCTCGGATAAATTAATTAATTAATCAAATGGCTTCCATTTCAATTTCAGCTCTTGTATCTTCTTCACCTTCCTCTGCTATGAAACCTTCATCTTCGGTACGTCATCGTTTTCATTCGAAAAATAATTCCCCTTTGTTGTTTCAGAGACAATTAGCTACTCAATCTCTCCACCACCCACATCAATTCAACGGTTCATCTTCCTACGGTTAGCTCCAATTACTCTTTTTTTCTTTTTCTAAACTGTCCTGCAAAGTTTATCTCCTTCAAAAGCAGATACGTTTTTTCCTTCTTTTAAGGTGAAAATAGTCATACAAGTAACCGCCAAGTCGTTGAGCGAAGGAGAGTGCTAATATCATCCATTGGGTTACTAGCTGTGGCCTTGTTCAATGCTTCAAAGGATGGAGTAGCTTTAGCTGCTGAATTTGCTGATAGTAACTTTCTATTATCCCTTTTATTTGTTGCTTACAGAAATGCATAACTGCTCTGGAATTTTAATGCTCAAATTTCTATTGGTTCAGTTAACATCAAGGTGTTTTAAGATGTAGTAAGTGTAATAATATAATAAGCGGCACAAGTCTTAAGTCTTAATAGGATAAGATTTTTCTATATTCTTGAATCTTGATTTTTTTTTTTTTCCATCATTCCCTGTCAGGGTTGTGTATGTCATTGGTTTATTGATTCAAGGGAAGTGACTATGGCATCGTTTTGTTTCATTTTCTTATTTGTGCTATCATTGTGCTTGGTGCCAATTAGTTGAGGACATTGGTTGACATAATTGATTGGACATTTAGTGCCAGCTCTTCGAGGGAAGGATTATGGCAAGACGAAAATGAGGTATCCAGACTACACAGAAACGGAATCTGGTCTTCAGTATAAGGTCAACCATGAAACTAAATCTTAAAACCTCCTTACATATTTATAGCATTAGCATTCATGGTTCAGGTATTTGGTTTAATTTCGAAATTCAAGAGTGCAGGACTTGCGACAAGGAAGTGGTCCTAAACCTAAGATGGGAGAGACAGTTGTGGTAAGGAGATGATCTGTCTATAAAAAGGTTTTGCAAGTTGTTGAAAATATTGTTATAAACAGCACAATGTTGTATGTAGAAGAAGGTACAGAGTTGGGATAGGGATAATTTTGTTGAAAAAAATTTTCTTTCTTTATTTTGATGGATGTGTTCCTGTATTCTTCCTATTTCCAGTGAAGTTTTGGTAATTAAACATTTTCACTTAGTTAGATTCTCAGAAGAAATAACCAGAAAGAGTCTGGTGCATTGAACAAGCCAAATCAGATATTCGGATAGCCAACCGGCTCTTTGTGCACTTTATAGAATAGTAGAGAGAGAGTATTATTATAAAACAAACTAAAGTTGGCTCTATGGATTTGTTAGTTTGAACAAGTTCAGGTTTCAAAATAACTGAATGATGAAAACTTTAAAGTTCAGTTCTTTGGATAATCGTGACCGCTTTAATCTGCAATTATCTTATCCTAAGTTGGCGTTATGCAAGCGATTTATGAACTGCGGACGCATTTTAGGTTGACTGGGATGGTTACACCATAGGATACTATGGTCGCATATTTGAAGCTCGAAACAAGACAAAGGGTGGTTCCTTTGAGGTACGGAGAGCTTCTTATTTTTATTCTGGATATTATTCTACAATATTAGCCAAAAATTAAGTTTTCTACGGTTTTGCAATTTACAGGGTGATGACAAGGACTATTTTAAATTTCGACTTGGATCTCAAGAGGTAAGAAAATATTCTGCTTTTCAAAGATTTATCCTTCTTGTACCGCAGAAAGGATGGATGGAGAATACTCTTTTATACCTTTGTTCAACTTTTAGCTGTTTGTCATGACTTTCTTCCTGGTTCAAAATCATCCTTTTTTCAATCAGGTAGATTATAAAATTTCAATGCTTCTGAATGCCATCCTTTTCATTTTAGGAAAGTAATGTCCTAAGACAATGTGAGCTGCAAGTTGCATACTGCAACTGTAGGGCTTGGGATTCTGAATGGATAACCAGACAAATAGGTGCCATAATTGCTTAGTTGTGAATACTTGATATAGTCTTCTAATCGACTTGCGTGGTTTTTGAATTTCAGGTAATTCCAGCTTTTGAGGAAGCTGTTTCGGGCATGGCTCTGGGTGGTGTTAGAAGGTGCTGCATCAGCTTCTCTTAAGCATCTAGCCCTTGTTATTATCAAGTGATATATGCAAATTTTCAAGCGGTTATCCACTGCAAAAGATAGACATTCAAGCACATTAAAGTGCATTTAAGTGGATCATCTAACCTTTAGTTTAAATGCATTTGCACATGCCATGCTTCTCTATGTAATCAATTTCACTTACTAGTTAATATAAGTCAAGAATGTGTCAGGTGGACTAAACCCTACAAGGCTTTGAAAGTGGATGCCCGAAAATTTTTTTTGAATGTTATTATTATTTTCTAGTCATAGCTTATCTCATATTACCATTTTCCAGTCACAGCTTATCTCATCACTATTATGCAACATTTCTATTCTTTGGCGCATGTTCTGAGGTTTTCTTTTGCATGATATTTTATGCTTTCTCCTGATATTGATAAATAAATACACACACACACACACACACACACACACACACACACACATATATACACACACATATAATAGGATTATAGCGGCAGATACTCTGCAAATTTCACATTTTACTTCACAGTGATGCAGGATCATAGTGCCCCCTGAACTTGGATATCCTGAGAATGACTACAACAAAAGTGGCCCAAGGCCAACTACATTTTCAGTATGAATCAAGTCTTACTTCACTCTTGTATTTATGGTTATGTATCATTTATGGGAGGAGCAATATTATTGTGTTCCCAGGGCCAGCGAGCCTTGGACTTTGTGCTGAGGAACCAAGGACTGATAGACAAGACTCTGCTGTTTGATATTGAGCTCCTCAAAATTATACCAAACTGATATCTGTGACTTTATCATGCTTCATTAGCCCCATCTGAACATAAAAGGTTTGTTGTGCGCGAGCATGTGTTTTTCGCCTTTCTTTTTTATTTTCTTTTCTGTTTATGGCTTCTTACTTGGCTGAAGTATGTGATTCTCCTTGTACTAACACTTCCTTAATTCAATCCAGGGAACATGGTGATAATTATGTACAAGTGACTTGTTTTGTAAAACACTATCATTTGCATATTTCAACTCCAAGAGCTGCTCTGATTTAGTTTTTTCTTTCTCTATTCTTTGGTGCAGAAATTTTGATGTCTGCACTCATCCGTCCAGATGTTAGTATTCATGTTAATGTAACTAAAGATGTGTGGTTAAAGATCGGTTCTTATTTTAATGCTCGTGGTAAATGACTGATCAATCTAACATTTCAACAGAATATTCTAGTTTGTCTTTTCCTCAATTCTTTTCGTTGAGAAGGTATCTTTTGTTGAACTTCAAGTGCTTTGCATTGGATCTTAACTGCTACTAAGAAAAGATTGGCTCTTTGATGTAAATTCTCTATCATTTCTTCTTTGTTTGGAAAAGTGCATATTCAAGCAACACAAATTAGCGTTTGTCACAAACACTGTGTTTGCAGCAAGCAATTTAGGCCACTGCTACTAGCATCAGAAAACATTTGCAAAAGCTGAGGCAATTGAATCGTATGAAAAAGTGCAGGCAGGGGTTACCGCTATGGATTCTCATCCTAGTGCAAGAAGTGGAAATTCATGGACTCCCATCACCTGATGGAGGGGTTCAAGATGAATGTAGATGCAGCAAGAAAAGCATCAGGTGTAAGGGTGGTTGTCTGGAATTCTAGTGGAGACATTATGGTGGCAGCAGCAAGGCAATCAACAGTTCATGGAGATATTGCATTTTTCAAAGCAGAAGCCATAACTCGCCATGGACGCAACTGGTCAAGTTCTTGAATGGCAGAATGTGCTCATGGCCTTTTGTTTTACGGCAACTTCGGAACCACTAAACAGTTTACTAAAACTAAATCAAAATTTTCTCCTTTGTCCTCTGCGCTTTCTTTTGCCCTCTTACAGGCATATCTTTCTCTCTTTATTTTAAAACTTACTGGCTACAAGCTTACCAGCACATAGCGAAGTGTTGGGGAAGGGTGCCATCATCATTGTTGCCACTGCTTTGGTCTTGGCCGCGACTATCCCATTTTCTGCAGAACTCAAGTAAGTAACCCGGGCCATATCCTTGCTTACCATCTTCATCTGCAATTTTCACTGAAGAAGCTGTGAAGCTCACAAAGCTTAACAAGGTTTTGTGAGCTTCAAAGAAAATGAGATTTTAGTGGCCAAGATGAATGCAATGGCAACAACGTTAATGGGATGGCCGCTTTGTCCAACACTTGCGCGGTATGACGGTAAGCTTTTAAGAGAGAAAGCAAGGCCAGTAAGGCAGCAAATGAAAGCACATGGTATAAAGGAGAAAGTTTTGATTTAGTTGTTTAGAAATTCTGAGCAAATGAAAGCACATAGGGCATGATCGCATCTGCCATTCAAGAACTTGACCAGACCAGCTGTGTCCATGGCAGGTTATGATGGCTGTGGGTTGGCAAGGCATCAACTGCATCATTAAGAAGAAATAGCAATCATGTGTAAAGATGACTATACAAAATAAGTTATTACTGTTTGATCAACAGTTATAGGACCAAGACTGATTGAGAATTACATGATGAAGTTAACACTGCAATATGAACCCATAAATAATTTTTTTAGTAGTCAATTGTTATCAGCCAAATAACGAAGAGATCTTTAAAAACTATTTAGAGGTTGATGTAAGTTACTTATATTATAATTTTATTTAGAGGTTGATGTAAGTTACTTATATTATAATTTTGCCGCTGCCCAATAACAAAGTGACAACATAAATTTAGAAAGTATGACCCCAAGTCAAATTTTGTTAATTGTGCAAGTGATGTAGCCTTTTTCCTTACAAAACCACAGAAAAATTTGCCTAGGCTTTCTCCGACTTTGCATCACCTATATATGGGTTCTAATATTTTGAAACGTCACATTCCAAATATTAATGACTTTTAACGCCTGCTGGTGCTCTTAACATTAATATTAAAAATTTCCCATTTGAAATAAAATTGCTTCCCACGCCGGTTGTACTTTCGACACTAATATTACAAACTTCAATGAATTTCCACTCTGCTCTCAGTACTAATACTAACTTCTCATTTTAAATTCAATGACCTTTCACACGGGCTGCTGCTCTCAATAATAAAATTAACAGGGCATTACTAAGTTATAATTTATGTAACTTACAACTCATTTAAAATAATGTGAAAATTGACGAGTCTCACTATCATATTACTCATTTATGAATGTTTTACGTGAGTTGTGAGTTACACTAACTTAGTAAAGTCCTAATATTAAAACTCCTCATTTCAATTTCATAGACTTTTCATGCATGCTCTCGATATTATTATTAAAGGACTACAATTTTCCCCTCATCTAAGCTCTCTTGAAAGAATCCCGATCCAATATTAAAAACTTTGCATGTCAAATTCAATGGACTTTTCTTGTTAATGGCTTTTCTTAACAACTAATGCTGTCTAACACAAAATATTTAGATTTAAAACTTTTCATTTTAAGTTCAATGATTTTTCATGCAGGTGTTCTCAACACTAATATTAAGAGATTCTTTTTTTAAATTTAATTACTTTTCATACTAATTAGTGCTCTTAACGATGTTGAGGAATACCAGTTTGAATCCCGTAATAAGAGTAGACTTTCGAGAGAGTCTCAATAATATAATATATATATATATTATTGAGACTATTCTTCTCTCTCCTAATTACACTATCCTTAGGAAGAATAGTGTAAAGGACTATATTACACTATCCTATATATATTATCCTATATATAGAGGATAATATATATATATATATTATCGCCTTGACTATTATCTTCATTCCCAAATCTATTAGGCATGGCAAAAAAGCTCAGGCCGGGCTTGGCCTGGCCCAGTCCCGCGGGCTTTAAGCCCTGCCTGCGGATTGTTAAAATGGATAAGGACCTGAAATTTTTAAAACCCATATCTATTAGGCCTAGATATGGACTTTGCATAAAAGCCTGGGCTTTATAATATATAATTTTAAAAAAAATTATAATATATAAATATATTATATATATCATCCAATTCAATTATTCAAATTTAAAAAAAAAACAAACTTAAAAAACGAAACAAGTTAACAACCGAACAAAACAAAAAAAAAAATAACCAAAACAAAAAAAATAAAAAATGCCTAAATCGGTAAATCCCTATTAGATTAGTTTGTTTTTTATATTAGTAGTTGTGATTTATTATATTGTGTACTTGTGATATTAATATTTTGTGTGTTGGATAATTATGTATTAGATAAGAATTTTTAAGATTTTTACTCTATTATAGTACTATGTATTGGATAATTTTTTTTTTTAACTTATAGCTCTATTTTAAAAAATAATTTAAAAATTTTCACAAAGCCCAAGCCCGGGTCCCGGGCCCGTTCAGGCCCGGCCCGGCCCTAGGGGGCTTGGGCTTTGTGCAAGTTAAACGGGCTTGGGCCTGGGCTTGACAAAGCCCGGCCCAAGCCTGTAAATTGCCAAGCCTAAAATCTATATTGATAGTCACATTTTAAGTAGTAGTGACAATTATGACTAATCTAAAAATTACGAGAACCTAGCGATGATATATATTAGCGAATTTGGATTTGTTTACCAATTATATATATATTCATCTAAAGACAAAATGTAATATGGTTGCAGCCTGTAACAGTTAAAAAGAAAATTATTAATTGTCACAGTTGATTTTATGGTGGGTTTATTAATACGTAATTAGAATAGACTGGAATCGGAATGAAGAATGAGAATCAGAATAAATTGTTTACTTGAGATGTAAGAATTGAAATTGAAATGATTTGATTAATTATTGTCCTTTGACGGCTGCGGCAATGGCGGCGGCGGTAGTAATAATAATAATAATAATAAAACTTAATAATAACATTATAAAGAAATGAATAATTGTAACAATTAATAATAATAAATTTAAAAATAATATTATAAATAAATAATAGTAATAATTAATAATAATAATGACAATAAACAACAATAATAATAATAAAAAAGAAGGAAAATAATAATAACATTAATAAATTTTAATAATAATAATTGCATTAATAAATAATAAATCAAAATCAGAGCTGCCAATCGGAATCGGAGCTACTGCGATGTGGATTCTCAATTGACGACACGAGGCAATTGACGACGATGCGATGCAGCTGGACAAGCACGAGGAAGACAACAGAGACGACGAGCACGATGACGATGGGCTGTAGCATGATGAGCGATGGAATGATCGGTGACGAGTTGCTCAAGCCGATCATTTTTCTTTTGGTTCTACAGAGAGAGATCAATTGCTTTTTTAATTTATATTTTCTAATTGCAAAGAGGGTATTTTAGAAATATTGATAATATAATAAGGATAATTTTATCGTTCAAGGAATAAAATTCTGATTTCTAACTCCTCTCCCGAAATCAATTCTGATTTCTAACTCCTCTCCCGAAATCAACCCCCGTAATCAATCCAAAATTTGTATGGATCGCTTCTCATTACAATTCCCAACTTCATTTTAATATATAAATAAATTATTCATTTCGATTTATTCGATTTATCCATTCCGATTCCTATTCTAACTCAATAAGGGTCATTCTATAATGCCGTGATTAAAGTTGCGGCATCAATACCGTAATAAAATATAAATTATGTAAATAAGACATAAAATTTGTAAATATAACATAAAACTTGTAAATCAACATTAACTGTAAAATAAAACATAAATTTTAGAAATAGAACATAAGACTTGTAAATGGAAGGTAAAACAAGTAAATTAATATAAAGCTAGTAAAATTAATGTGTTACTAGTAAACAAAACAAAAACTTACAATTATATTATAAAACTAGTAAATCAACACTAACTGTAAAATAAAACATAAATTTTAGAAATGGAACATAAGACTTGTAAATGGAAGGTAAAACAATAAATTAATATAAAACTAGTAAAATTAATGTGTTACTAGTAAATAAAACAAAACCTTATAAATATAACATAAAGCTAGTAAATCAACACTAACTGTAAAATAAAACATAAATTTTGGAAATAGAACATAAGACTTGTAAATGGAAGGTAAAACAAATAAATTAATATAAAACTAGTAAAATTAATGTGTTACTAATAAACAAAACAAAAACTTATAAATATAACATAAAACTAGTAAATCAACACTAACTGTAAAATAAAACATAAATTTTGGAAATGGAATATAAGACTTGTAAATGGAATGTAAAATAAGTAAATTAATATAAAACTAATAAAATTAATGTGTTACTAGTAAACAAAATAAAAACTTGTAAATATAATATAAAACAAGTAAATCAACACTAATTGTAAAATAAAACATAAATTTTGGAAATTGAACATAAGACTTGTAAAAGAAAGGTAAAACAAGTAAATTATGATAAAATTGGTGAATTGATGCATTACTGGTAACTAAAATGAAAACTTACAAATATAACATAAAACAAGTAAATCAATATTAAGTGCAAAATAAAACATAAACTTTGTAAATTATGCCAAAACCTTATGAATAAAAGCTAAAATGAATAAATTAATATAAGAGTTACTATTAAAAAAAATTCATAATTGTAAAATAAAATCTCATTATAATGTTTATTAGTTTATATATTTGTTACTTTTTTTATTTAAATTGAATAATGTTAACTTTGTATTTATGTAATACATATGGTGTTTTATTAAAGATGAAATTTATTCTCAAAATCGGATTTAAAAAAAATATTATTTTAATATTTTTTATAGTTGTTGTAAGATGAAGATATTTTGCATCTTTCTACATTTCCTCAACAATAACCTTAAATGGTCTCTAAGTACACGTAAAAAATTTAAAACTACACGACGTATGCATAAAACTCAAAATAAAATCTAATTTTATTGACATATCATATATGTATCTAGTAATATAATAATTTTTTTTTATTTTGTTTTTGCTTGCTTCACATCACGATAAATAATTGCGCTTGATTAACTTGTGTAATAAATAGATATTAGATATAAAAAAAATGGGGAAAAAAGTATACAAATGTCCTAGAATGAATATAAAATTTATGGTTAAACCAATTCAATAAAACTTATTCTATTTTTTTAGTACAATTTTTTGTTTAATTAATGAGTACATTTTTTCCATGTTTAATTAAAGAAAATATTTTTTTAATAAAATTTTTACTAAAATTATGTAGAAACAATTATAATTTTTTAAATAATTAATAATCTTGTATAAATTTACTAGTTTTACTTTATATTTACTAATTCTATGTGTAATTTACAATATTTATGTCTATCACGGTATTGATGCTGTAATTTTCATTACGACATTATAGAATTTTCCACTCAGTAAACATAGCATTAAAGCCAAGGGGTCGGAAGATTTGCGTACTTTTATCAATTATGCCAATAGTTTGAAAATGACAAAAAATTCGCACTCACCATGTAATCTGGTTTCAATTGTTTCATGATGCTAAAGAAATTTAACGCTCGACGCAAAAGCTAATCTACATAATTCGTCACAAGTACGGGAATCAGGAAACCAAAGGTTACAACTCCGTTAAATAAAAAAAAAGCCAAGACCCTCTCCGATAACACATAATAAGTTATGACAGCAGCAGTTCAAACAAACCTTAGTCTATAACATCCTAGACAACATACTTGCTCTAAGTATTTCCGTCTAGTCAACGCAAAGTTCCCTGCGCTCTAGTAAAGTCCTGCGCTTACCCATCACCTTTCCTTTGACACCAACAACCATTGCATTCCAATCAATCTCAGGGAAAGGAGATATCAGCTCAAATTCAAAATTTCTTAACAAATGGCTCCATATTGCCTTTATCTGCAGATATGCAAAAGGCTCACCAAGACATCCATGCCTACCCCCACCAAACGAAATATATGAGAATGCCCCAGCGGCCTTATCTTCTTCTCTTCCAGGACCAAACCTATCAGGATCATAACTGTCCGGATTCTTATAAATATAAGGAAGCCGGTTTGCAAATGCTGGTGATGTTCCAACTATGTGTCCCTTTGGTACGTCATATTCTTTACCTTCGCGGGTCTGCACAGTAAAATCACTGTGTGAGCTTCGCAAAAGCATGATCAGTGGAGGGTGGAGTCTCAGGGCTTCCTTGATGCATCGATAGAGGACATCCATCTCCGCTAAGATATCATGATCAACCTTTTTCCCATGTTTTTTCATCAGGCTTTTTTGTTCCGCCTGCACAGCAGACAGATACTCCTTGTACTTGAGGAGGTAGGCCCCAGTCCAAGTGGAGGTGATTGAGCTGGTGTGCTGCCCAGCAAAAAGAGTGGCAATGAGTAAACCGGTGACCTCAGACTCAGTTGTAGGGCGGCCATCTTTGTACTTCGAGTCAATAAAGCACTGCAACATGTCATTCTCTGACTTTCCAGCAAGTTTACGGGAAGTGATGATGTTAGCAAAGATGTCTGCGAGCTTCTTGCGAGCCCGGTCACGACGGCGGTGAGCTGGGATGGGCAGGTATGGGAAAAGAACACTGATGGGGAGCATCCCATTGTCAAGGTCATGGAACAGGGAAGACACATCATCAAAAAGCTTTTCACGAATTTCCTGACCAAGGAGACATCTACTGGCAGTCAAGATGATCAGATGTTCCAGCTCAAACTTCAGATCCACCTCGCCGCGGTCTCCCCATTTTGAGAAGTAATCCTGCCAAGTTCCAAGATGAATATACAAATATTAGGAGCTGTTAAACTAAGATGTAGATACTTAGGCAATAAATAGCTTCATTATCCAAATCATCTGAGATCTAAATAATAGCATGCAACATATCAAATAAGAAAAATCAGCACAAAGAGACAATCAAGCGCCAAAGGTCAGCCTTTTAGCCAAGCCTGATGTTAGAGAGTAGATAAAAGTAAAATTAAGAAATTTTGTTTTTTTTCACTTTCATGAGAGGGAAACAGAAAGCTATTTTATTTTGATGAGCAAGAAAATTACCACAGCTAAATCAAGTCCACAAAACTTATCAACTTCAGTATTTCAATACAATATTATCCCTTTACTTGCCAGGAACGATCAAACTATAATACTGTTCATTAAAGTGGTGTTCAACATTCGGCAATTTAACATGTTAGTTGAAACTTCCCTTTCTCTAAACTAAATAATTATTTTGAGAAAATATACGGCAGAACATTTACACTCAGAAAGTAGAATCTTTTAAATTGACATACATATACATATAAATCAACCCAAAACTAGATCAAGAAAATACTTCCATAAAAAGTCCAATAGGTCAACAACGTTGTTGAATCTGCTTACCTCGGCTTCCACAACCATCTGATCCACATATCCCTTCAACTTGGTCACACGAAGTGCCTCAGTGAAGAATCGGAACTGCTCTTGCCTAATCGAGTAATCGACATCAAACACGACTCCAGGACCAAAAGTGGGCACATTGAACTTATACACTTCCTGCTGACTCAAGTCAGACTCAGGGGCCTTAAAGAAGTGTGCTGACACCTCAGGACCAATCAAGAAAGTAATCTTTCGATTACACAAGTTGACAGTGAAGACACTCCCGAGTTTTAAATACTCCTCACGGAGCATCACAATGGGTCCTTTCAAGAACTTGACAAGGCCACCAATCACAGGATAACCCTTAACAATTGGAGGCAAACGCTTACTAGATCTAGGCATTACAAGGGAAGAAATAAGCTTGGCCACCACAATTGTGGCCACAATGAGCAAACCCACATTGTAAAATTTGTTGGTTCCGTCCATATTCAACTGAAAATCAAAACCCAATTCAGAAAAAACACAAAACCCGTTACTCAAATTTTATGTTATAACAGTTTAGTTCAGATCCAAAGAGTCTTAGAAATTTTAAAGCTGATGAATACGAGAATTGGATAAATTAAAGAGATTAAATCGAGTAATTGAAAGTTAAAGGAATAGATTTTCAGTTAATACCTGATTAGCGATTGCGGGGTGATGGCTGAGATTGCGAGGACACACACGGCTCAAGTAGGAGTGTCATCCGTGTTATATAGAAGTAAGGGAAACCATCATGAACCCCTAATATTTAGGATATTATACACGCTACCCAATAATTTGTAGAAATGTCTCCTTACCCCCTGCCGTTATACGTGATGGGTTATGGTAGCAATCTTTTGCTTTTGGGAAAATTATCGGTTATTTATCTTAAGTTTATCAACTAATAAAAAATATTATAAAAATTTAAATTTATTTAGTTTTTTATTTTTAAGTTAATAATTGGTATAAATTGTTCGACAAAATATTAATATTATTAAGATATTTAACAGAATTTAAGTAAAAGAATCATTTCATCCTTCAATTCAAGAGATATTACTAGTTATCTATAAAATTTTAAATTTATTCAAAATTTCCATCCTAAGCTTACAATTTATATCAATCGTCCATCAAAATGTTGATATGGTTAGAATACTTAATAGATTTTAAGTGAAATGATCATTTTACCCTTGAATTTAAGGGCATTTTTGACTTGGCACTATAAACAATAAAATAAAATTAAAAAATAAAAATAAAATATCAAAACCCAGCAAATTCTTTTTTTTTTAAATAAAATCCACCAACGATTTTGATCCATAACCACAATTTGTGTGAAAATCCTTCATCAATCTTATAAAACCAAAAATAAAATAAAATACATCTCACTATCTTCTTCCTTATCTTCTCTCTCTATAAATTTTTAGCATTCATAAAATTAACACAAAATTTGTATCAAATCCTTCATTATCAACATCCTTCATTACTAAATCCTTCAATCTTATGCAGTAGTTGACAAAAACATGAATGGGGTTAAGAAGACTAGCCATTAAGGAGTCTTGTTCTGATGCAGCTATCCCCAAGGGTGGTAGAAGCAGTAATGGCAGCAACGATCAGTGACAATGGTGGTTATGACATTGTAAATTGGTTTTGATTGGATGTTTATGAAATTGAAATTAAGAATTGGATTGAATGGGCTTGTATGAATTAGACTTTTGGGTATTTTGTTGAGTTTAATTATGTAAATTTGTGAAGATAAATTAAGAAGTTAAATTAAATTTTTTTTAATTAAGAAAGAAATTAGAGTTTAAGTATATTTAATTGAATATTGGTTATAAAAATAATTTTATTTTTATACTTCAAACTATTATTTTATTTTTTTTAGTATATTAAACGTCTAAATTACCCTGTGATGAC
>JAEVFN010000168.1:0-79823 GCA_030449075.1 Murraya paniculata | reverse complement strand
GCATTAAATTTTCAAATACATGAGTTTTCTTTTAAAAAAAAAAGAACTAAAGCAAAATGTTCTTTTCCCCTATCCTTTTCAATATATTTTTCATATTAGAAAAACTACTAACATTCCCAGAGTTTACTTAAATGATCATACAGATCACATTAGTTTCATAAATGGTCAAACAAACACCTTTTGGTGCCATTAAATAGTAATGTTTTACTAAAGAAGTTTATCTATAGTCAGTTGTTGAGTTGCTGTACTAAAAGTGACCATTTAAGCAAATCTTGAAGGTATAGGTGGTTTTCCCTAATGAAAAATTGGAAAACAATACTTTTGTAAAACAATGTCCTACAGGCCATCAAAATGGGATTGCTGTGGATGTTTGTTGAGTATTCCCAGACCTCATAGAGATTTATTTTAAATGATTATGAATTTGTGCTTAATTCTCAATAGGCGGCTAGCTAATTAATATTAAGTTTTTTCAACTGAATTTGTGCTTAATCATGATGTCACATATTCAATGTGGGAATGATGTCTTCCGATGAATCTTCTCGATTTAGAGCTATGCCAGATCTCAAGTTGAAGCAAAACAATTTCTTTAGCACTATATAAAACGCAGTGAAAGCTCTTCAAACAAAATCATTATACACTTCCTATATGCTTGAAAGTAATTAAGGTATTATTAGCATATTATACACGGACACATGGGCTTGTACAGCGCAAGCAAGAAATCTGGGGGCATTCGGGCGGAAGTATAAATAAGGGACCAAAAATACCAATGCAAAAGTTTGGTGTGATTAGCAAGTACCCTTCACAACTTGCAGATACATAATTAGATGCAAGTGCTCATTTATCAACATGTAATATTGTAATCATACAATATCATTGGAGCAATTAAATGCATGCACTTAAAAGGTAAATGGACTCATTATTAGACGTTCCCACTTTCGGCTTTTTTCGATTACCAAAATTGAATACTTTGAGAGTAATGAGTATCAAGGAGACATTCTTTTTACTGGGAAGCTCAATCGTTTTGTTTATTTTGCTTTAATTTCAATCGGCGTCTACATTGTTTTGTCTTTCCACTTGCATTTTGCTTTGCAAAAAACTTTTATCATTTTGTCGCTTAATTATTGGTGCAACTTTGCAAGGTGGATCAGCAAGACAGCAACCCTTGTTTTTATTGACTTTTGTGGCATGCAGTTCATAATTAAACTCAAAAAGTTTGCAGTTTGCACATGCTCACCAAAACAAGCGAGTATTTAATTTGATACTACTGATTCTATGGCATCTGAAATCACGTATCTTGCTGCCCATGTTATGTTAATTCTTGATATTTAGCTAGACCATTTGAAATGATAAAAAAGAAATTAAAATGGTATTCATAAAAGACTACATAAGATTTTTTTTTTTTTTTTGAAAAAAAAAGGCCAGTTGCCTTTTGCAACATCACATCAGACATGAATTACTCGAGATGCTTGCGAAGACAAGATCTTCTGTTATTATTCAGCAACTTCAGTACTGATTCCTCCATTGATACTACGAAGAAAAATTAAAAATCCATGCGCAATTAGCATGGCTGGAACACTTACATGCCTCGCAATAGTAACAAAAATAAGCGTAGAAGAAGAAGAGTACATATGAGATGTGTGCACAGCCAGTTAGTTACCTTGTACATTTTTCTTATATCAACATAAGACATGAATTACTCAAGACAGCCACTGAATGCTAGTGAAGACAAGATTTGACAAAGCCTGCAAATATTGTAAAATGACTTGAACATTTATTATCACTATGAATTCCAAATAAGGAACCCCCTACCTTGCAGCTGCTGTAAGTTACAGCAGCTGCAAGGTAGCAAAATCCTCCAAAATAATATAAATAATAGTTCATTGACGTTAGAGCAGGTCATGTGATGGAATGAACTAGATTTGATGAAATGTCTCGCCCTAAGCCTCAAGTCTTGACATGGCAACCAACACAGCAGAATCTGATGACTCATGATAAGGATTCGGTATAAAGTATTGTCAAAAAACAAGTCTAAACCTCTCACTATCAATAAAAATTAAAATTAATTTAAAAGATAGTTAACGATAAATTAGTATTGACCAGTCATAATTACTATAAATAAATATAAATTATTTAAATTATTACATACCGGATTTATTAGTGTGTTAAATAAAATAAAAAAATATTTAAAATTTGATTAATGATTATTTATCAAAGGCTTTTAAAATATTTTATATCACAATCAAATGGTAAAAGATAAATAATCCAGCCAATCACTCATGCTTGACTTTAGTAGCAAAAACGCTAGTGACTTTATTCTTGCTTGCTCTACTCTTCAGCCTTCCCAAATCAAAATCACATACTAGACTTTGTTCAATTTCTGCAGTTTTTCTTCTTCTTTCTTCATAATTTACTCTATTCCCTTCAACCACAAAAAAAATAAAAATAAAAATAAAAAAATGTCATTCATCGGAGAGGCGGTGCTGGGTGCGTCAGTTCAGATGCTGTTAGAAAAACTGGCTTCACGGGGACTTGAGCTGTTTAGACAGCATGAGAAGCTGAAGGCTGATTTCATCAAGTGGAAGGGAATGTTGGAGATGATTCAGGCAGTGCTTGCCGATGCTGAGGATAGGCAGACCAGGGAGAAGTCGGTTAAGATGTGGCTCCACAATCTTCAGAACTTGGCTTATGTTGATGACGTGTTGGATGAGTTCGAAACTGAAGCTCTGCGGAGGGAGTTGCTGCTTCAAGAACCAGCTGCTGCTGGTGAACCCAGTGCAAGTACGAGTTTCACTAATTCGTTGAAGAGGAAGTTCACTGATGCTGCTATAACCAGAAAAATCCGGAAGTTGTTTACCTCTGATAGTCCTCGATCATCATTTAATTTTGAATCCAAGATGGTGTCAAAAATAGAGGAGTTAACTGCTCGGCTGCAGGATATTATTTCAACGCAAAAAGACCTGTTAAAATTGAAAATATAATTTCAGATGGCAAGTCTAGAAATGTGAGACAAATACCACCCACAACGTCTTTGGTGAATGAAGCCAAAGTATATGGCAGGGAAAAAGATAAGGAGGAGATCGTTGAATTGTTGTTGAGGGATGATTTAAGAGCTGATGATGGATTCTCTGTTATTTCTATAATTGGAATGGGCGGCGTTGGGAAGACAACCCTTGCTCAGCTTGTCTATAAAGATGATCGAGTGCGACGTCGTTTTGAGATCAGAGCGTGGACTTGTGTCTCTGAGGATTTTGATGTTTTCAGGGTAACAAAATCAGTTTCTCATGTCCATTTCTAACGCGACTGTTAATGACAATGATTTAAATTCACTTCAAGAGAAGCTTGAGAAGGAGCTGCTCAAAAAAGAAATTTTGTTTGTTTTGGATGACATGTGGAACGACAATTACAATGATTGGGAGCTCCTGAGCCGGCCGTTTAAAAGCTGGCCACCGCCTGGAAGTAAAGATTATTGTCACCACTCGCAATCAAGATGTCTCATCAAAGGTGGGAAGTGTTCGACCATATGCACTGCGAGTGTTATCAGAGGACGAATGTTTGCGCGTGCTCACTCAACACTCACTGGGGGCTAGGGATTTCAACATGCATCAATCGTTGAAGGAAGTCGGAGAGAAGATAGCCATGAAATGCAAAGGATTACCGTTGGCCGCAAAAACTCTTGGCGGTCTTTTACGCGGCAAAGATGACCCTGGCAGACTGGGAAATTGTGCTCAATACTGAAGTATGGGATTTGCAGATGACAAATGCTGATATTATGCCAGCCTTAAGAGTAAGCTACCATTTTCTTCCTGCACAGTTGAAACAGTGCTTCGCATACTGCTCATTGGTTCCAAGATTATGAATTTCGAGAAGAGGAGATAATTTTGTTGTGGACGGCTGAGGTTTCTTGGATCAAGAATACAATGGAAGGAAAAATGGAAGATTTGGGCCGTCTCTTCGTTCGAGAGTTACATTCAAGGTCATTATTTCAAAAGTCAAGTAATGTTGCATTTGTGATGCATGACCTAATCAATGACCTTGCTCAGTGGGCTGCAGGGGAGATATGCTTTAGAATGGAGGGTAGCTTAAAAGGTGAAAACCAAAAAAGAAAAAGTCTTCGCCATTTTTCTTATGTTCGTGGAGAATATGATGGCGAAAAGAGGTTGAAGTCCATTTGTTATGTGGAACATTTGCGAACCTTTTTACCAATAAAATTGTCAGATTACAGGGATGATTATTTGGCTTGGAGTGTTCTTCAGGGGTTGTTGAATCTCCCACGCTTAAGGGTCTTTTCATTGTTTGGGTATTGTAACATCTTCAACCTGCCTAATGAAATTGGAAACTTGAAGCATTTACGCTTTCTAAACTTATCCGGAACTCAAATTCAAATTCTGCCCGAGTCAATTAATTCACTGTACAACTTGCATACAATTTTGTTGGAAGATTGTCGACGGCTCAAGAAGTTGTGTAATGACATGGGAAATTTGAAGAAGTTGCGTCATCTGAAAAATTCATATGTTCGTTCATTGGAAGAAATGCCGAAGGGATTCGGTAAATTAAATTGTCTCTTGACCTTGTGTAGATTTGTTGTGGGAAAAGACACTGGTTCTGGGCTGCGAGAGTTAAAGTCTTTGACGCATCTTCAGGGGAGACTACAAATCTCGAAGTTGGAGAATGTGAAAGATGTTGGCGATGCCAGTGAGGCTCAGTTAAGCAGCAAGGTGAATCTTAAAGCTTTATTGCTTGAATGGCGGCGTGATTGGAACAGTAGTGATACGATGGAGCCAATACCGGAGGTGGACTCTATGATTGAAATACTGGTGCTGGACATGCTAAAACCTCATAAAAAACTAGAAGAGCTCACCATCAGCGGCTATGGTGGTACAAAATTTCCAATTTGGTTAGGAGATTTCTCTTTCTCAAATTAGTGAGTCTAAAATTTGAATGTTGTGGCATGTGTACATATTTGCCGTCAGTTGGGCAACTACCGGTTCTAAAGCATCTTTCGATAAGCAAAATGGATAGAGTAAAGAGCGTGGGTCTAGAGTTTTATGGAAACAGTTGTTCAGTGCCCTTTCAATCGCTGGAGACTCTTTCCTTTGCGAATATGCAACAATGGAAGAGTGGATTCCCCATGGATCTGGTCGTGAATTTGATGAGGTGTTTCCTAAGCTGCGAATGCTTTCTCTTGAGAGTTGTTCTAAACTGCAAGGTACATTGCCAAAACGTCTTCCTTTATTGGAGACGCTTGTCATCGAAAGTTGTGAACAGTTGCTAGTGACAATTCAATGCTTGCCAGCTCTCAGTGAGTTAGAAATCGATGGATGTAAAACGCTGGTGTTCAGCAGTCCAATTGACCTACACTCATTGAAATCAGTGCATTTAGGGTATATGACAAATGAAGTAGTCTTAGCAGTTCCATTTGAGCAAGGGCTGCGTCAATTGGAAAATTTAGAGATTCAACATGTCCGAGAGGGAACATATTTGTGGCAGAGTGAAACTCGGTTATTGGAAGACATTAGCTCCCTTAATCGGCTGCAGATTTCAGGATGTCCCCATCTTCTTTCCCTGGTCACAGAGGAAGATCAGGACCAACAACAGCCACAGTTGCCGTGCAGGCTTCAGTATCTGGAATTGAGTGAATGTGAGGGCCTTATAAAGCTACCACAAGCATTGCTCACCCTTAGTTCCCTTACAGAGATGGGAATATATAACTGCGCTTCCCTTGTTTCCTTTCCTCAGGCTGCTTTGCCTTCCCAGTTGAGATCAGTTAAAATTGAAGAATGCGATGCTTTGGAATCCTTACCTGAGGCATGGATGCGCAACTCCAATTCATCTCTTCAGAGTTTGAAGATTCGGGGTTGTAAGTCACTTGTTTCCTTTCCCGAGGTTGCTCTGCCTTCCCGATTGAGAACAATTAAAATTGAAGAATGCGATGCTTTGGAATCCTTACCCGAGGCATGGATGCAAGATAGCAATACATCTCTTGAAAGTCTGAAGATTTGTTATTGTGATTCTTTGACATATATTGGTAGAATCCAGCTACCTCCGAGCTTGAAGCAGCTGATTATCTTTGGATGTCATAATTTAAGGACTTTGACAGGGGAACAGGACATCTGCAGTAGCAGCAGTGGGTGCACCTCCCTCACATCCTCTTCTTCAGTAAATGAGTTACTTGCCACGCTGGAGCACCTCGAGGTTAGAGATTGCTCGAATCTTGCTTTATTGTCACGGAATGGAAATCTACCTCAGGCCCTTAAGTTCCTCGTGGTCAGTGGCTGTTCAAAGCTGGAGTCGTTAGCAGAAAGGTTGGACAACACATCCCTTGAAGAAATCACTATTTCAAGGCTTGAAAATCTTAAATCATTGAAAATTGAAGTCTTGAATATGGAATAAGGCTTTTGTTTTTAAGTCTTCTATTATTTGGTGAGTTACGTTTAAATTGTTGTTGTTTTTTTTTTTTTAATAATCTAAAGCTTACATTTCTCTTGTGCGTCGATTATGTGATGGGTATTAATTATCTTGTGATTAAAAATTAAAAGTCTTCCATCTACATAGTTAAGAACTTCAGGTTATTGTTTTTAAGTCTTTTATTATTTGGTGGTACGTTTTAAATTTTTTTTTTCCTTCATTTATTTGGTTTTCAATATGTGAAATTGTTTTATTTATTAAAGGTCACACGATAGGATTTTTCTTTTTTCCTTGTTTTATGATAATGTTCGATTATGCGATAGCTGGTAACAATGTGTAGCTTTCTTGAATTGGTATTTCAAACCTTCAAATTATCTCTAATCTCGTGATGCAGATATTTTTTTTCCCCAACAAACGTTTTATGCTTGCTGTTATGGAATAATCCGGTGAATTGCTCTGACTCAACATTTTTCAGTGTTATTTACTCTGCTTTAATGTCTGTCGGTGAGCGGTCACTTGTTTTTTTAATTTCCCCTGCACTTGTGAAATCAAATTATTGTCTATTGACTGGCTTTTAGGCTTGAAATTGAAGTGATGAGAATGAAATGCTCTTTAGTCTATTAACTTGATTTTATTTGGTAAATCGAACAGGCTCATTCGAATTTCGACGTGTTAGGCCTTCTCGAATCAATCTTTCAAACTCCGTTTGGTATTGTGGTATCCCCCTCTTTGTCAATAGACAGAGAGAATCTAGGATCAAACACATTTATTCAAAACCACCAACAGGTATCCATCATCATCAACAATTTATGCACAATATCGCAAAAGATTACTCTTTGATCACACATAACAAATAACTATACACACATCTTAATACTAACACCAAGCAAATGGGCATCCATCAATTGTTCATTAGAAAATGAAATTCAAGGTACTTTTTGACTCACATAGTCACATGCACGCTGCTCATGATCTTGAACCAACTCTCAGCACATCGTTTGTAAGCATAACCCAAGTCACATTTACAAGAAAAATCTAATTTCAATAAGGGGTTTAAGCTCTTGAGAATTACCCTCCGAATCCGGACAGGCATTTCTCAAGCCTAATTTCACACAATTTACATGTACAAAGTTACCATTTATTTCAAGAAGAAGATGTTCTCGTATGAATCAGGCACCTTCTCGTTGTATCTACAGTTTTAACACAAAAGACAAGCACATGAAGGATATCAAAGGTGATGACAAGTCATAGCAGAAACAGAACCATTTCTATAAACTGAAGTGCCTTACTTATCCTTAAGAGAATAAATTGAGCTCCAAAGCATCAAATTGCAAGCCTAATCCAGGAACTTTATTGTTGAATCTGACTAGAACGGCCTCATCAGGCACATCGAGCAATATTAGTTCATTTGTGGCAACGTCGATTATTATGCCCAAAACGTTCATGATAGATGTTCCCCAGAACATGATGCAACTGTATACGTATCTCCACTCAGCATTATATGGCTAGCATTGGTGAGCACATCCCGTATTGCAAAGAAATGTTGGTTTAAGCCAACTCTGTCTTAACCCCTAGAGATGATAATCATTATTTTTAGCTCTTTATACAAAAATCTATGAATGACAAGTGTTTCATTATGCAAGACTATAGCCTTTTTACTTCCATAGTTAGTGCAGCCTTTTTACTTCCATAGTTAGTGCACCATCTGATCATTGAAGTGAGGACAACAATTACAAAAGTTACGAAGCATTGAACTAGACCATGTGAATTTATGAGATAACAGATATATATGTACACACAAGCATTGAAACTGAACTGTCATGAAAAAACTGAAGCGGGACTATGTTAATGATAACAATTTGTTTATAATTTTTATGTTTTAGAAATATGGTCAGCCGTAAATCTAAATCGGAATATAAGCTAATGGCTACCCTTCCCTTAACAAGCCAGCTTTATAGGGGTACGTTCTAGGTTCCTATTCATAATCATGTACAAACCATGACAATGTCTATCTTGATGAAAATAAGTGATCAAGGCATAAACAGCAAAACTGAAATTACTATTACCTGTGTTTGATTAGTCCCCTGCCAGCTTTTATTAGAAAAGGCACACACCCAACTTGCATTGTCAATGTATGCAGCAGCAAAATACGTGGGGCTCAAGCTGTTCAATTTAACATCAACCTCGTCTCCGGAGGTAGCTTTATGTTGGCCAAGAAAGACATTGCTTGGTTCCAATCTGCAAACTGACCTCAAAACTTTGACCTGAAATGGATGAGCTTCTTATCGATAAGACCACATGCAATCAAATTTGTTGTATTCATTTTTTACTTTCGAGGAGGCAAGGGATAGAAACAGAATATTTATTAGTACAGAGAAAGGTGGAGTAGATGTCCTTCCTCGCAAACAAAATAAAACCTTCTACAGAACTTTCATAAGAAATTAGGCAATACAGAATAGCCTCTGAAAAAGCAAAATCATTCGCATGCTTCCCCACAACCTTTTTGGTCGAAAAACTGTGTAAGTTCTATCAAAATGATGCTGACAAGGATACAAGAATTTGAGATTTACCTCATGAAAGTACATTCTTCCTGAGGATTTTCAAAACTCATTTTTTGTTTTTACAATCACATTCACATAACCTGCAATATAGTTGATAAACCCACACTTGATAAAACTGATGCCTTTCTAGGCTTTCTCCAGATTCATAAATAGAATTGTTAGGGACATCCACAAAAAGCTAGCAATTTTAACAAGTTATTCCAACTTCACTGCCGTATTAGAAACAGATTACCAGCGCTTTCTAATCTTGCTTGCACATTTTTTTTTTTGGGATAAGAACTCAAAGTGTATTAATAAAGAAGATCTAAAACAGATAGTGGAACCAGCCTCCACTAAGAGGGAAAAAATGAAAAAAAGAGCACTATTTGAGCCATACAAAAGTAGACCCAATCAACCCTACATAAGGCTAGAATCAGGTATAATCTTGCTTGCGCATTACACACAAAAATTAACCAAATTTATGTTTGCATGTCTCTTTTGTTTTTATCAGCTGAATTAATTTTGAATAAATAGATCATCTCGCAGAAGAGAAGGTACTCTTCATTCTGGATATCTTCACCATCAAGACTTGTACAGGTTTCCATTGCCAGCAATGCTATGGTTTGTAGTATATGAGCATGCAATGTCAGATGATCCCATGACCATCAAAATATCTGCATACAGCCGAGAAAATTACACAATATTTTACCATATAATGACATGAGGATAAGATAATTGGCTTTGTTAATGAAGATACAATGAATTATTTGTATTTAGTACCTTCCAGACCGCACACCCATCTCTTCTGGCAAAATGACCTGCATGAAAAATGCAAACAGGTAGTGGCTATCATTGGCTAATAAAAAGCACAAGTGAATGTCATTGCTTTAGAGAAAAAAACAAAATTACCTGTAAACTGCATATGTATGCTCGGCCCCATAACGGCTCAAAAAGATTTGAGAACATTAATACTGTAAGATCTCAATGCGATTCCTCCCCAGAAGATGATCTATCCTACAAATTGAAGAAGAAAGTTAAATTGAATGTATGCACACAAATAAATTAGTATACCTAATGCTTACTCACCTGTATAGTTGCTTTTCCTGGGACTTGGAAAGAAGGGCTTTTCTTAGCCGGGGAGAAGACAGTGCATCAAACCCGAAAGGTTTCTCACTTATTATACAAGTCCAGCCTTCTGGTTTGGGCACTAATGGCAAGAGTGGATGCAACCCAGAAGTGCTTCTTGTAGCACAGATAGGTAAAATATCCTGTTTGCCCCAGATCCCCCCTGCGGTAGGCAAAATATTAATTATTACAGAAAGAAAGTTGGCATGGTTAAACTAGAACGTACACAAGTGAATTGGTCTTGCGACATTATCTCATATACTACCTTCACCAGAAACTTCTCTCTTGTTCCTTGTTTTTAACAAAGTATAATTGAGAAGTGCTTCAATGACGAAAAAATATATTACTTTATTATTTTAAGAATTTAATCTAGAAACCAACCTATACACAATCTTACTATAAAGTCATTCAATAAGTTTTTCATATTATACTTCCATATAAATGTATTAGTTGTAACAGCTAATGATCACAAATAAAACTAAATTGGAATAGGGTGATTTGCACGCTAGGATACGAAGGACTGAATAGTATAAACTAGCACATATTACTACTATTTAAATCTATTTTTTCCGATGTTTTTTAACAAATCTTTAGAGGAAAAAAGAATAAGTTGATTTTTTATAATTATGAGTTAAAAAATAGAAAAAAAATTTTTCATCAGGTGCCATAAGATAAGCACTAGATGCAAAAACTTAAGATAGGGTAAGCAGCTAAGCCCAACAATTGAGAAAAATATTACATTAATGCCAAATAGTTTCATTATAATTTTTTTTTTTTCAGGCTCCAGATAATACCATTAAGTTGCATAACATAGGAAGCACGATAAAGCTAGAGACTTGTAAACAGCACTGATTTGTGATTTACAACCCCACCTCGATATGCTTCATCAAGCGCGGAGCTTTACATCCTTCTCGGTTGTCATAACCGCCATTAAGTTAATATGTTCTCTGAAAGATGTTAAATCATGAGAAACAATGCATATTAAAACTTCTTCTTTCTAATCAATTTTATAGCAATCAAACTAAGTTGATGGACTACATCATAAACCCGGGTTGCATTTATTTCAACTTAACACATTTTCAAAGCCTAAAGCTTGTCTAGATGCAAGCCCTTTCCATAAGCCAACGGTTGCATGTTGACGTACTTGAGAGGGTCCTTCCAAAAACACACTCATAATTCCCTTTAAATCAATAGAAATCCTGCCTTAAAACTAGCTAACAGAATGTGATACGTAGCTAACCCACCCTCTCCTCTCTTTTTTCCTCTTTGAAAACTTTGGTGAATGTAGCCAAAAGGATCCCAAAGTTATAAATCGATGAAACCCCATCGGCATGTAAATAACTGACCAGCCATGATTACAATCATTGAGGCAGTGTCTAGCATTTGTGCACGTTGCATCCGAAAATTATAAGGGGCAGTAATTTGACTCACTCAACGATTTAGAACAAGAAACCGAATGGCAGCAAAGAGAATTTGTATGGCTGTATAAGAACCTCACTGACGATCAATGCGGCAAGTCAAAGTTCAATCTATGATGGACCTCAGGTCTTCATCTGTCAACTTCTTGCTTGACTAACCAACAATTCCGACATTCTACAGGCAGGAATGATAAAAATAATAAAAACCGGAAATTCAACCAACACATTTGAGAAATTGTAAAATATTGATGAAAACAATGTCTTTTCATTCATTAATAGAACATTCCCATTTTCCTTGCTACAATTAGAAGCAAGTTGAATATGTTTTGATGCACATAACAACATAATTGGATTACTGATTCGGAAAAGTAAATGCATAGAATCCCGCAACAATAAAAACAACAGGCTGGGTGAAAAAAGAAACTCTATCGTAGCAAATTCTAGACAAAAGGCAAAGAGGTCTAAACAACATAAAGAAATTGCGGTTCTACCCTCCGGAAGAAAGCCACGTAATAGAGAGCAAATAATGCTGGAATATCGTCCTTTTGCTAGCTCACCAATGGCTCTCTAGCAGCAATGCGAAGTGAGGTGCTTCATCTCTCTGAATGGGCAAATTTGAGGAAATGTGCTTGTAATTGTGAAGTTGTTCTTTTCATTTCTCCAACAGAACTGTCAGTTCAACATCTAGAGATTTAAGTTTTCAATTGCAAAATATGAGAAAATGAATATACCAATATAAATTCACATTGATAGACATAACAACTGATCTTAATAAAGAGGTTAACTTACAATAGTCCTTACTGACCATTAGGCAAAGATAATGTTGAAACTCGTTCAGAATCTTGTCCGTCATTTGATGAAACACTTTCTAGATGACTATCTAACCGATCCTTGTCTTGATTCTTTATGATCTGGTACTTACTCAGTAGTCCATGCTTTTTATTGCAATGCCCAAGGTTCAGTCTCTCAAGTAACTATAGCTTTAAGCCTCAAAACCTTCGGTATACAGTGGCAGAACCTCCATAGACCGCAAAACAATCACCAGTTACCGTGTGAATATTTTTTTCTGCCACCTAGATACAACAAAAACAAGAAAATTGTACATTCGCATAACTAATGTATGACTCTATTATACTAGAAATTTAGCAAAAATGGTTGCACTCCCCATTTGTAAGCCTCTATCACGCCAAATATGCAACAGCTGTTATCCGACAAATTAGTAAAGCAAGGTACCAAGTTTACCCATGTAATAACAGTAACAAAAGTGAAAATGTCACCGTATATAACAATAGCATTCATGGAGTGCTTTCAAAAAACTGTGACACAAATTGAAGTGTTTCAATAACTCATTGGAAGAAGCAAAAACAAATTTAATTGCCGAAGAATCCCAATGAAATGCATTGAGTTAAGATCTTTACTTCGGCAAAAAGAATCATACCAGGTTGAAAATCAAGTGCAGTACTAATTCGTGCACTTCAGTTCTTTAAAATCCTCTACAACTATAGTTTCCTATCATCATTTGCAAGAAACCAAACAACCCGTATACCATTTCAACAAAATTCATCAACCATACAAAACTTTTTTCAATCAAAAACAAAAATAAAGAAATAAATAGACAATCCCATGTATAAAAAGCTAACCGGGAATGGTGCTGAAAAATGAGAAAACGACACCGACATCCTCCGTTTCTCTATTTAGCTACTTCAGGTGTTTAAGGTTTTGATAACTATAGGAATTAAAAAATACATGAAGAAGAATGATCAGTTACTCGAAGTGATGAAGTTGATGTGCGTTTCGACGGTGGATGATGATAGCTGACTTTGTTTTATTATGTAAAATCAACGGCGCCCAAAAGGCTGTGCTGATGCCGATGCTTGACTTCCTTGCATACTGCTGTAGTAAAAATGGTTTTGTCTGTCTGGAGGTTAACAATTTAGCTTGGTGATAAAAAAATTGAAGTACTGTAAAATTTTTATAAATTAATAATTCCCTATGATATAAATTTATTAATTTAACAGAAGTGTTAATTAATCGATATATTAATAGTTTGTCAATTTAGAAGGTCGAACAAACTACATTTTAATTAATTAAAAATTCATTGTATTTGATTAATCTAATAAATTAAAAGTGAATTAATTCACTAAATATAAATTAAATTAAACAAAAAATTTTAAAATTCGTACAATTTCAGAAATCAAGCCTTAAACTTCTGAAAATAATAAGCATACCATTAATCAAGTTAAAGTGGGTGCAATTTTATTTTAAATTTGTGGGAGATTCAACTCAAAGTGGCAGACGCAAAACTAATAGCATAAACATCACATGACAATTGGAGCGCCATGAATTTTGGTTGTGATGGAGTCATGGAGATAAGAATCTCACAACAATTAGGATTTTTTTATTTCATTTTTTTATACATGCTAACGCTCCGTTTCTTATCAATTTTTAAAAAAATAAAACTTTTTTAGTAGAGATTTATTAGTAGAGCTATTATAAATAGAGTTTTTACTACAAAATTTTAATTATTTGGGTGCAGCAAAATTTAGAAAAAATTATATAAGTATTAACAAGTTTTTTAAGTATATTATCAAACATGAAAATAAACTTATCAAAGAAGTTGATGATATTTTTGACATTGTAATATTTTAAAAAGTATTTAATTCTACGATCAAAGGTCTAAAATTGAGTTTTACTCCGGTAAGTAAAGACAAAACAATGTGTTGAAGTGTTCAAAAGTTGTTGCGTAAAAGAACAAACTAACAACAAAAAGATATAGAAAAAAAAGTAGGAAATTAAATAAATACTTATAATTATTAAAATAAAGTTACATGATAATTAGTGAGTAGATAACTATCATCATAAAAATAGCTTTTATATTGTTTATTGTTCTTATCAAGGCCCCAAATTCCCAGGGTGTGATTGGCATTGTGGACGTTGTACAGGCGGTGGGTACATAGTCACCACGGGTGCTCATCGCAGTTACTACCGAATTTGAACTTCATGCCCAATCAAACCAGTTGCCGGATGCCCATTTTGCATTCATAAATTGCAAATCCTTAAAAAAATATAGACGAATTCTTTTGTTTTATTATAAAATCCATCATGATACATCCATATCGTAAGCGTTTGTGATATCGTAATCATTTGTTAATTAGTGTGATTAATTTTCCATTAATCATTTGTCGACAACTATTCTTTATCAATTTATCCATATTACTTAAATAAACACATAGTCATGAGTCATACTCACCCATAATATTACATAAAATAAACAAAAATATTTTTTAAAAGCTAATTGATGAAATAAGGTTTTACATTCGGCCGACTTTACAATTTATAATAACATACCGAAATTTGCAAGATAAAATAAGCATAATTATTTTTCAAATTTGTATCTTGATGATATAAATCTCGACTCTATATTGATATTTGATATCTCATCATAGATCTTATAATAGGCATTGGTATACATCAAATATTATAATTTGACTCTTAGTTAAAAGTTTATGACTACTCTTAATTATATGTTTTTAATTTTTTGTTTTATGCAAATAAAATAATAATAACAATAATAACAAAAACATAATAGTAATGGCTATAGCACACAGCATATAGTGATGGCACCAGCAGCCACCTCAGCGATGCCAGCAGCGGGGAGAACGGATGACGTGATATTGGCTCCGGATAACTCGGGCAGCGAGGGCAAAGGGCACGATGAGACCATCGGATGCCCTGGTGATGATGTCACGCACGATTCCGCCGTTGTTGAAGTGCTCTCTTTGTGCTGGTTAAGAAGGGTATGCTTCTATGGCTCAATGTTTGCCATTTGAATTGATAGCGCATTTACTTCCCGAATTAGGGAATTTAAATTGTTGACTGTATTTATTTTATAAAATAGAGACAAGAATTAGAATCGAAATCGCGAGACCCACCTTTATTTGGAAATCATTCCCATTGATTTCATTCATGGGGTTAAGAATCAAACTTTGATTCCTAAAACTACCCATTTTATACCCATTAAACTTTTATAATCTTCAAATTATCCTCAAACAAGTTTTGTCATTTTTACGTTTTAATCCCTATAGAATTTATGAAAATATCTAAAAATTTTGTGTTATATACAAATAAGTCATTTATTATTTATTATTATTATTGTTAGTAGTAGGGAAAATTAAAATAACAACAGCATTAATGCCATTGTCGTCGTCGTCATCATCATCATTTTATTATTATTATTATGTAATATTATTATATTAATATTATTGTTATTAAAATTTATTATTATTATTATTATCATTAATTTGATTATTATTATTGTTAAGATTTCATAATTTTATTATTTAATTGTTATTACAGTCATTAATGTCATTTTTATTAATATTAATATCATCAAAATTTATTAATATTTATTATTATTATTGTCATTAATGTCGTCGTCGTCGTCATCATCATTATTGTCTTAATTTCATTATTATTATTATTATTAGAATTTATTAATTTTATTGTTTTGATTAATATTATTGTCGTCATTATTATTATTCTTATTATTATAATATATACAAAAAATATTAGGAATAACAATTAACAAATGACATTTTAGTAACTTGTAACAGTCAATTCTTATTCCAAAATATAATAAACAAATCAATGGGGTGTATTTTATTTCGATTCCTGTAGCTCAAGTAAATAACTTAAATTTCAATCCTCATTTCAGTTTTAGCCAATTTCGATTCTTACGAATTCCGATTCTTCTTTTAGGAAATCTTTCATTGACCCTCAACAAAGACAGCCAGGCTTTATGGGTTATGGCTTCCAGGGCCTGCATCTTTCTTGAACACAAGCTCTGATGTATTATATATGAGGGATTCCCTTTGAAGAATCCCAAAAATATACAAGCCAGGCTCAGCTGATTCTGACTGGAGCTGTTCAAATGACACTGGCTTCAGACTCAAAAAGTTTTCATTTAGATTCAACAAAAAAGTACTTGAATTGGATTCATGTTATGACATTTGGCTACCACGTGCCTTAGAGAGTAGATTCTACAGGACATCATGCAGCTTTGTATGATCCAAGCAGTAGAGTTCATACAGATTAAGGTATGAGGGCTTGAATTGATGGCGGAGTATCGGCTGATGAGCTGGTTTTGGCTTTGCCTTTCTATGGATATATGCTTGGATTTCTGATGAATACTGAGGATAATGGCATTGATGCTCCAACAAAAGAGCCGGCAATTATGGATGCTTGAGACATGATCTATAAGACATCAAGATTTACATCGAGAAGACATTATCGAGGTTTCTCATGCCAAGGAAAGGAAGCTGCTTGGCAATGTTGCGTGCCAATAACGATAATTGGGCGCTCTCTCAAGCTGCAGGTAAGCAAAGCTTTAATTAATTATTCTAAGTAAGCTGTTTTATCATCCTTTATTATTAGGTAAAGCTGGTTAATCCAAGTTCACCTCTGAGTTTGTATGCAGGTAATTAAATTAATTAAGGATTTTATGATGTTCGTTTATTGCTTTTTAATGGCCTGCCAAAATTGTTAGTTTATTGCTTTTTTAGTTGGTTGCAGGATTTTTATTTGGCCCAAAAAAAAAGGACAAATGATGAAATTTAGTTATGGTTACATTAATTGAACTCATCAAACATTCTCTCTTGTTGATGTAACATATTCTCTCTTTACTGATGTTAGTTTATTACTTTCTAGTCACTACTGTAAATCAATTTTACAGATTGAAAATGATTTGTATCAAGATCTTTATGCTACCTCTGGTTACCACAGTAAATCAATTTTACAGCTTAGGAAGATGATAAAAAGAAATAAAACAATCAGTCGCCTTACAACTGCATCTGGTTTTCTTCTACCATGCTATGTTGCATATTTCTGCTGGATGAAAAAGCTCCAAACAAACTGGCAACATAGCTATTGATCAGGATTCTTTAAATTTTTATTTGAAAGAAGAAGATGTAAATTTAAAGCTTTTTCTGAATTTCATTTTTTTTTTTTTTTGGATTGATAGGGTTATTGGACTGAGCTGAAGAAGCAAAGAGCAAAGTATCAAATTCTGCAGCTACTGATGAATTTAATAATAACGTTAAAAAATAAGCTTGGGGAGGGTGGATATGGCCCTGGTTATGAGATATTATTTCATCCGACTGTTTAAATATATGGCACCGAAAGCAAAAATTCTCGAGTTCAAACCTTCAACATGTGAGTTTATTCCAGGCATATTGCTAGATAGATAAGAAACAACAGCGAAGCAACTTTCAAATACATTAACACAAGGGATTTGAGTAGTTCAAGAATGAGGCTGTGCTAACTGCAAAGCTTCAGCATGTAAATCTTGTTAGAGTTTTGGGATTTTGCAATTGACAGTGAGAAGAGAGCAAATGCTGATTAATGAGCACATGCCTAAGAAGCTTGGACAGCTGCCTTCTTGGTTTGATTTATCTTCTCCTCTTTGCTTGCCTTTTAAATAAATGAGTCAAATTAATTGATCAAAATTATTATTATTTTTTTAAATTTTTGTATGTTCATCCGATAGCTCTTAATAGCATTAGTAAGCATATAATTAATCCAACCATTGATGATTTTAATTTGTTCATTATCAGGCCAAATATTCAATCCAAAACACACGGACAAGACCAAATTACTTTATTTACTACTTTAAAAATAATTGTTCTTGAGTTTGAGTTATTTAATTTACTACTTTAAATAGTGTCTTTTAAGTAGCCATTGTATCAATTATGAATCCCGAATATTACAAATAACAGTCATTCATGTTAGAACAGGTTAGGTGTTTGATGGAATGAATTTGATGTTCGATGAAATGCTTTTGTGAGCAGCCTCAGTCTAGATCTCACCATCTGCAAGTCCTGACATGGCAATTGACTCAGCAAAAATTGATGACTAATGATAAGGATGATTCAGCAAAAAGTATTGCATAAAACAAGTGTAAATTGTCCTTCGTAAAGTTCAGGGAATCATGTCCATTAGATTGAACTATGCATAGCCATTAGATTACTCTTCTTCATAATATTTGAAAGAGATGAAATGAACTTGTAGTTGACTGACTTGTTAGTTTGTAGTCTTGAAACTGTAGTGCAGGCCAATGAAAATGATCTCTTTACTCTGCTTGCGGAATCAGATTATTCTTGAGTCCATCTGACAATCCATCTCAGGACATTGAAATCAAATATATATAACAATTTAATTTAATTAATAGTATAATTTACTCAGTATCATTTTTTCTATCAAGTAAATTTGTTAAAATGCAAAAAGTCTATGAATTGCTAGTCATCTCATATAATGATCTGCCCTGAACTCCACAGGGTGAATCTAACTGCAACTCAAATATATACTTAGAAATCTCCATAAAATCAATAAGAATTTGATCTTTAAGTACAGTTATTAATGACAATTCAAGCCTCAAACACAACGCTAAACTGCAGCGTAAAGCTCAAATACTTTCTAGAGAAAGGCTTGCCTAAATCACTTTTGCAACTAATTATCCATGATTGCCCGTTGATGGAGAAAAGGTGCAGAAATTATAAAGGAAACCATTGGCCTATGATTTACCCACATACCTTGTGTCAAAATTGATTACAGATTGGCTTTTGGAGAAGACTTATCTAGTGATTCCATTTGACGCTAGATTTCAATTTGTAAACTAAACTAAATTGTGTAATTGTAATTTCAGTTTTATCCTGTGTCGCAGGGTTTTATGCTTATTGACCTACGAAAGGAGAAATATTCAGTAATTCAAATCTTGAAATTATCTTTAATCCTGTCTTGCAGGGTTTTATGCTTATTCATTTGGTTGGAGATAACTGTAACTGGTGGATTGAATAGATTCAAGTCTCACAAAGTTTAGGAGGGCATACTTGCATGTAAATCCCATTTTACTCTTTTATTTGCTCTGCTTTATTCTGTATTGGTCAAATTTTTTTCCCTTCATTTTTTGAGAAGTTTACTTTTGTCTAATGTAACAGGCCTGAGGGAGCATAAATTTTGTGAAAATGAAACGAGACTAATTGTCTATTGACTGGCTTTTTGTCTTGAAATTGCAGTGATGAGAATGAAATGCTCTTTGTTAACTTGATTGCATTTGGTAACCAGACAGGCCTGTATTGTTGCTAACCTTCTATGTGCTAGCTAAGGAGAATCTTTTGTTCTCGAATCAATCATTCTCTGTTCGGTATTGTGGCATTGTGGTTTAAAAGTCACATCTACCGTGAAATGTAAAATGTAGCATATCATCTATTATGCAATTTCTAGAGCATTTTGCATGGCACGTTCTAAAATGAAGTGAAAAGTCTTGAAACAACAACATTATGCAATTCCTACAGATATTAGCATATGGAAACGGCAAAGACAGAAAGCAAATATTTATAAACCAGGAACCCCAAGTTTCCATCTTAAGCACTCTTATTTTAAATTCATTAACTTATGGAACAAACGAAGAGTCATATATACTTTTATATATCAACAAAGAGAATCTAGGATCCAACGCATTTACTCAAAACCACCAAAGGGCACCCATAATTATCAACAACTCATGCACAATCTTGGAAAGGATCACACTTTGATCACACACAACAGAACCACACACAAATTTTCCTTTTCAAACAGGTAAATGGGCATCCATCATTTGTTCGCTTAAAAAGGAAAAAAATGAAATTTAGGATACCCCTGATCTTGAACCAAGTCTCAGCACATTGATTGTGAGCATAACCCAAACTACATTTACGAGAACAACCCAATTCAGTTGGAGGCCTAAGCTCTTGAGAATTACCCTTTGAAGTCTGAACCCAAATAGGCATTTCTAAGGCCTACTGACGTCAGTGAGGTGGGTACTAGTTACATCAGTACTTAAGCTTGCACTGTTCTAAGTCTTTTGTTAAGATAAGTACACTAAGGGTCGCGGAGTCTATATCTGTGCAATTATACACAGTCGAGAGTTCCAGACATGGTTCAAACGGCCAGATGAGTCCCCATAAAACCTCGAGTACGTCTTTGCCACTTGGGCAATGGCCTAGGTGATGAGTTGTTTCTACTGTCTAAAGCAATGAATTTAGCAATGACCTCATTTATCATAGGTGTATATTTAAACCAACGGCATATAATATATTAGTAGCTAGTCCTTGTAGCTATGAGACTTGGCAGTAGAATCTGAGCTCCCAGCGACAGCCTTCTTTTATCTCCAGCCAAGCCGCTGATTCATTACAGCAGCATCTGAGACTAAAAGTCAAGTATATATAATTCATGATGAAAATCTCGCTCTGCAGTAAATGGCGAACCTTGGTGAGTGAGTGCATCCCATATAGTAAAAGAAATATTGCTTTAGGCCAACTCCGTCTGAACTCCTAGAGACGGCAATCATTATGTGATAGGTATTAATAATGTTAGCTTTCAAATCTTTAAATTTTCTTTAATCTTTGTATTAGCAGAATAGTCATTGTAGCTATGAAATTATTGTTGAATCTGAGACTGAATTTCCACAGAGAGATTCTGGTTGCTGGCCTGCAGCCTAAAGTGCTCTTAAGTTGCCTTTGTGCATGCCCCAACCCCCCCTGCAAATTAATTATATGTTATCTTTGTAACGAAATAAAAATTATGCAGCTCTTCATCATTTTCCTTTTGCAACTGTTCCCTTGAGTTTCTCTTTTTTCTTTTTTTTTTTGAAATTGTTACGCTATTTTTTTTGTAATTTTT
The DNA here is from genome assembly GCA_030449075.1 of Murraya paniculata. Taxonomy (NCBI): domain Eukaryota; kingdom Viridiplantae; phylum Streptophyta; class Magnoliopsida; order Sapindales; family Rutaceae; genus Murraya; species Murraya paniculata. The sequence continues at coordinate 58,621 of JAEVFN010000168.1, read as the reverse complement.
TTTTAATGTTTACAATATACGGATATATTACATATATATACTTTTTAATACAACTCAGGGATCTGCCAACAATTAACTTAAAAATCTACTTGCACAAATATAGAAGAAGATATATAAATATCCATATTAAAATTTAGAAAAATCAGCCCCAAGGGGCTGGGGGTTTAATTTTCCAAAAGAATTTTCATTATTTAGTATTTAATTTAGTCCTTACTGCGACATCCTGGGTATGCCCCTGTTTATATGTATTAACATATCTTCTTGTTACTTCCATGTTATTGCAAAAGTGAGATTGAAACCGTGATGAAAGAGAAAGAATTTTGCACAGGTCTACCAAAAATAAATTGTATATTTTGTGAAATTGAAATTTTCAGGATAATGTAATTGCTATTGACTTTTATATGTATGAAGTTATGTGTAGAGCTCAGGGTTGCTTGTGATGATTATTTTGTGCTCAATGTAACTCGTAGTGCTGCGGTAAGGCTTCTTTCTATCTATGTGTAATATTCAATTTTAAAATAAATTCAAATATTGGATAGCAATAATGGAGAATTAAAAGACAAGTGAAAAGTATAAATTTTGTATAGCAAAGCTTGTTTTTTCTGCTGCACATTATTACTCGCTCTTGCTTCCTTTACTCATCGCAAGTCACAATCGCAAATAATTCACAACTGCAAAATAGGCTTGTTCAATTTCTGAAGATTTTTTCTCTTATTCATTTTTCATTATTTTCTCTATTTCTTTCAATCCACAACAAAAAAAGAAAAAAAAAAGAAGGAAAATGTTGGGTTTTTTATTTAAATATACCATATTTGCCCCTAAATACCAAATTTATACCTCATTACATACACATGCCTCATCAAGGTGAAAAAGTCAAAAATGCCCTTAAAAAAACTATGAATTTACACCATTTCTTCTTCTTCTTCTTCTTTATCTCACCATTCCTATCTTACGGGTTCTCTTGTCACCATTTTTTCCTTTATAATGGTTTCTTTCTTTCTCACCATTTAATATCTTACCTCCACCAATATAAGGTTTTTGATAAAAATAGACTATTCAAAAGCTGCATTGCCAAGTAATGGATTAGGTATGTTTGAAATGCAATGAAACGACCCGCCCCGAACTCCAGGGCGAATCTATCTAGACTCATCAAAACTAAACTGATAATAAACTAATAAATAAAGATTCTACGAAAAATTCGGCAGAATCTCCCCTATAAATATAACACTCCCATCCTGCACATGTGTAAAACAAACACTTCCAAATAATTCAATAAACACAAACTCCAATACTCAACATTCTCAGTCATATTACTGAATTTCATCTAAGATATCTCAAAAGTTTCAAAAGATTATATTGTCACTGGTAGTATTATACATTGGTTTATTCTCAGTCTTAAAAGAATAATACACTAAAATTATACATTCCCAAAATAATGAGCTTATCAGAATGCTCTGACAAAACCATCTACATCTGCTAGTATAAGGTAGCTAAAATCTCAAAATATCTATAATCACTGAGTCGGTTTAGTGTACCTGCAACCTCCTGTGGGGGGGGTGAATACGATAAAATAGGGTGAGTATAAAACTCAGTGAGCTCAGTGAGTAGATAATAGTTTTCTTTTTGAAAATAGCTTACTATAAAATAATTTACTCGCTCGCAAAATAATGTCAGCAAAATATCATAAGAGTTCTAGTAAACTTATAATTTCAATCATGCACTGATACAACAATAACACATCATACTGTATAAAATCAAGGAATTCACATTTATCATAGCAAATACTGAATATCGAAACTATCACGAAAACAAGTACCCATGGAACAAAATCCAGGTGGTGGCGCAGCCGAAAATCGGCTGAATCGTGGCAAATCGTGGCGGCGGTTCCGCGGCACTTCAACGCTTCGATTGGCGATGTTCCGGTGGCTTTCGGGTGGCAACGACGGCGGGAAACTGACCAGTGGCTCAAGGACTTTCGATCGGTACCTTCCTTGGCCAGTGAAGTGGCCGGAAATCAGAGATACGGCGGGGTCGAGTCGGGTTTTTGTGTCAAAAATCTCTCTCTCTCTCACGCGTGTGTGTGTGTTGCATTTCCCTTTTTTTTATAATAATTTAATTTTAATTTTAATTTTTTAAACCGCCTCCCTTTTATTTATTTATTTATGTATTTATACCATATGTTACATGCAACCTTTTTGTATACTTTGGGTTTGATTTAATTTCATTATAAGTATATTTGCTAATGATTAGTGAGTTTTAGTAGTACATTATTCATTTTTGTGCTTGCACATATACTATTGCATAAAATGTAGGGATTTAAGACCTCAATTTAAGTCATCAGTGATTGTAAAATTAGTCCAGGACGAAGTCAAGTAAGTCAAGAATTTAATCGAGTAAAAAGTGAAAGAGATGAGCAAGTTGAGTATCTAGTCGAGTAAAAAGTCGAGTAAGTATATTGAATGGGTCAAGTATTAAATGGAGAAACTAATCATATTAATTTTGTAAAAATTGAGTAAATTTTTTGAATAAGTCAAGTAAGAATTATGTAATTTTTAAAGAGATTGAATACGAAGTCGGGTAAATCTAATATTTAGTCGAGTGAAAAGTGAAGAACATAAGTCGAGTATCAGGTTGAGTAAGTCCATTGAATAAGTTGAGTACTAATAATTTTTGAAAAAATTGAATAAAAGTTGAGTAAATGTTTTGAAAAGTCGAGTAAAAGTTATGTAATTTGTTAAAGAAGTCAAGTACGAAGTCGGGTAAGTTAAATGTTCAGTCAAGTGAAGTGAGTTGAGTAAGTTTAGTATATAGTTGAGTAGGGTGTTGAGTAAGAAGATTGAATGAGTCGAGTATTAAGTCAAGTCGAGTAATATTTAAGACAAAATCAAGTTAAAATCGAGTAAATTTTTTAAACAAGTCGAGTAAGAGTCAGGTAATTTTTTAAAGAAGTCAAGTATAAAGTCAGGTAAATCGAGTAATTAGTCAAGTAAGAAATGAAGTAAGGGAGTTGAGATTGAGTATCTATTTGAGTAAGAAGTCGAGTAAGTATATTGAATGTGTCCAGTGTTAAGTCGAGTAATTTTTTAAACAAGTCAAGCAAACGTTGACTTTCTGATTTAGGGGATTAGTTTAGTTTTAGAGAGTGATTTTATTGAGGTTATTTTTGTACTTTCGTCCATTTTTTAACATATATATATGTAAAATAAAAGATTTCAATGATTAAAGGTATATTTTGGATATTTTGGAGGGATTGGGGTATATCCCACGCAATTCCCTCGAAAATATTTATAGTCTCTCAACTCAAAGTCTTTTTCCTTTCACAATTATGGCTAGGGGTTGATACCTCCACATGAAAATGTATTTCGTAACAATAACACTAAGTATTTGAACTTAAGTTTTAGTGTTATGTGCCATTCATCTTGTGGACAATAAATTTTATAACTACCTAACAAAGCTACTTATCTACCATCCAATGGGTAAATACCACATTAGTTGAGACTCAAATGTTAGGATTTTAGAATTATTCTAGTTGTAAACACATAATCAATTGATAACTAAACTAGAGATATGTTCAAGGAAAAGAAATATGAGTATATGTATTGTTGGTGTGAAAATCCTGAGATTCAAATTTTCTCAATTGTATTTTTGCATTTTCTTATTATATTAGGGTTTATTTTACAGTATATATATAGAATTGATATATAGTAAAGCTAAGTGGCTAAGTAGCTTATTTCTCAATTTATGGAAGAAGAATCTCGTAATGATCAACAAAATTAAGATTTTGAAATTCAAAATCAAGACCACAAGACGCTTCAATAAAGCATGCAGAGTGGTACAAGAAATGGATTGGACAAAATAGTTAAAAGTCGAAGAAAGCACATACATTGCTTATATAAAACGTTTACATATATTCTAAGGAAAGATTTAATTTTTCGAGAACAAATGTCATTTCTGCTTTAATAATTTTGGAATTAACATTTCGTATCCTGTGAGAGTGAATAGATAGAATGTTGGTGGGGAAAAGCTTTGAGAGATGGCTAAAATTAATAAAGATAAAGCAAAACTTGAATGAGTGGAGACTAGTACATACTTTTATAAAAAGCAGATGCCCAAAATCGCAAAAAGAGAATTTCACATAACAGAGAAACTAAAGTGCCATCATAAAAGAAAGATAAATAATAGCATGATTTATGCATTTTTGTTGATTCACTTGTCTTTCAACAAATAATGCTTGGTAATTATAAGTTCCACATGGCCAAGCACATGACTAGAAGTAAATAGCAGGAACAGAACAAGTTCAATTACCTAAGTGCAAGCCTAATCCTAGAATCTTATTGTTGACTCTGACTCTAGAATGGTCTCATCAGGCATATTGAAAATTGAAAATTAAATTAACCAGAATTACCTATTAAATTAAAATATCTAATCTCCACAATCCTTGAAGCATATTTAATTTAATGGACAAGATTGATGATCACAACATTTTATTTCCAAATCGGTTTCATTTGCAGAAGTAGCCCAAAAGTACCTTAATCAAATAAGCTATAATCGAAACACGAAATCAGATCTTGGTGCTAAATCCAATAAGAATCTAACATTTTTCAGTCACTTAGCTTGCATTTTATACGGCTTTGGTGTGCATAAGACTGACTGAGAAAAAGTTCTCATACTCAGGCAATGTGCCATATAATCTCATTCCATTTAAGAGTGTGATTCTTCTAACAAAAGATTGTAAACCTTGGTAAATAATTAAGTTCCCAAGGTTTTAATTCGTTGAAAGCAGTACATTTCTCCTTTATTTGTTTTCCAAATTGTCTTATGATTTCTTCTATATTTTCACAGTATGATACACACAATTGATCAAAGGGTAACAGCATCAACGTGCATGCGTATGAGTATACATATTAAAAGAAAAAACAAAAGAATCTTTTTTTTTGTTTTTTTTTTTTGTGGGTTCAAATGAATTACTTACCTATGATGAAAGGCAAGGTTCTGAGGCCACCCTTTGGGTTTTTGTTGATCAAGAGGGGCTCTGTGATTATTGTCTTCTCTTCTGAATCTGTTTCCATTTTGATTCTTTGTTGCTGTTTGCTTGCTTAGTCTTCTGTTTCTTTGTGTTTATGGAGACTAATCTATGCACTCAGGGAGAATTCACACGCAGTAGATAGAGACTGTACTGGCACTCACCGAAAGTGAGAAATGGTGGAGAGCACTGATACGATAGAAAGTGGATACATCGAGAATGCTACCAATTAACTCATTAATTTGTTTTCTTTTGCATTTTTTGAGATGTACTAATTAATAAAATAATTAAGATGCTGCGTATGGGGGGGAAAATATTATAATAACAACTGTTATCAAAGGATTAGCTAATAATCTGTGACTAGTTAATGAATTGAGAATACAATTCATATCAAACTCATTAATTTGCTTATACTACTGGGAGTCCAACCTGAAATTTCTTTTGTTTATATCAAACTAATTCAAATTAGGTTTAATGGGTGAGATTTCTCATCGGAAAAAAAAAAGAAAAAGAAAAAAAGAATTTTCAATTTTCGAACCTTCCTGATTTTTGGAAAAAAGAAAAAAAAAAGCCTTTTTCCCTTGTTCTTTTTGTATATTTTCTTATATTTAGAAATTGGAAAACAACATTTTTGAAAAATAATTAATATCCAACAGGCCATGAAAATGCCATTGCTGTGGATATTCGTTGAGCATTCCCAGACTTTAATAGAGATTGATTTTAAATGATCGTGAATTTGTGCTTAATTGTCAGTTAATGGTAGACAAATTAATATTAAGTTTTTTCTACTGAATTTCTGCTCAATCATTGATGTTGCATTTCAATTTATTTGGAACGATTCTTTCTTATAGTGGAAATATTTGTTCTAATTAATTCTAATAACAATAAAACGGTTTCCACTTTGATCTTCAATTAATTTGGATAATTTCTCGCTTTAGATCGGTGACTTAAAAATTTTCTTTCTTTAGCCGTGGATCCATGTAGGCTATTATTATATGTTATAAATTCCGCATGGCAATTAGTCTTCAATTTGACTATAAAATAGGAAAACGGATATCTACACCCCAAAGTCTGGTTAAGTGGTCATGTAGACTCAAAAAATTTTAAAAAGGACATCAAGGCTCCTTTTTTTAATTATAATACTATTTGAATATAGTAACTAAAAATTTAATTTTAAAATTTTTAATAAATAAAAAAATATAATATAAATAATGTAATATGTCTAGTAGTTATAGTTATTTTAATAATATATTTGTATTTATTGTGGAGATTTTAAATAAATATTTGGGTAAAATTTATTTTACAATAAAAAAAATCTCATGTACCAATAATATTTTCTAAAATTAAAATTATTTTAAAATGTATATGTTATTGCATTTATTTTAATATTATATTTCTATTTCTTATAAAACACTGAAGTGAATTTTTTAGATTAATAGAGTTAAATGATATTATGGTTAAGAAGGGGTGTTGATGCCCATTTATAAATACTTAAGGATTTTTGTGATTATTTTCTAAATTTTGAGGATGTAGATGTCCTATTTCCCTATAAAATGTAAATAAATTTCATTAATAGATTATTGTTATCTATCATGTATGTTAGTGTTAGGGATTGATCAGAATAAAGTGACTAATAAGCAAAGAATGTTGAAATTTGAAAAAGAGAATTAGATTCGGTAGCATTGAGAAAGGCTTGTTTTACTTGACATGTGAGGCGTACAGTTCACGTTACCCTCTCTTGCTTGCTTTACTCTTCGGTAGCAGTGAAGAAACTTTCAGACACATCAACACAAGGGATTTGAGGGGTTCAAGAATGAGGTTGTGCTAACTGCAAAGCTTCGGCATGTAAATCTTTTTAGAGTTTTGGGATTTTGCATTGACAGAGAGTAGAGCAAATGCCGATTTCTGGGCACACGCCTAAGAACCTTGGACGGCTGCCTGCTTGGTCTGGTTTTTCTTCTCCTCTTTGCTTGCCTTTTAAATAAATGAGTGAAGTTAATTGATCAAAATCAATACTTAATCTGTCCATTGCTGCAGCATCCTTTGTTTCTACATCTTAACGTATCTTCTTGTTCCTTATATTATAACGGTTAACTGATGTTAGAATTGGTCTGCTATTTGATGGAATGAGTTAGATGAATGATGAAATGAGAAATATTATCAATTAATCTGGTGGATTGAACAGATTCAATCATTTTTCACAAGAGTATGTTTCCATATTCCATTTTCCACTGTTATTTGCTCTGCTTTAATGTGTGTTGATCACTTGTTTTTTTCTTTTTTACTTCCCCAGCTTTTATGATCTCAAATTATTGTCTGTTGACCGGCTTTTAGGATTTTAGGCTTGAAATTGAAGTAATGAGAATGAAAAAGCTCTTTACTCTGTTAACTTGATTTTATTTTGTAGCTAACCTTTCATCGAATTTCGATTTGTTAGGTAGAAATTTTTTGTTCTGGAATCAAACTTTGTTTGGCATCGTGGTGATGTGGTTTAAAACCATGACTACTGTAAAATGAAACTTTGGTTTGATCACGCGAAGCACAACCATACACAAATTTTCTTTTTCGAACAAGCAAATTGGCATCCACCATTTGTTCACCAAAAAAATGAAATTTAATGGACCCCTAATCTTGGACCACGTCTCAGCGCATTGTCTGTGAGCATAACTTAAATAGGAGGCCCACGCTCTTGAGAACTCCCCTGTGAAGTCTGAACCCAAATCGGCATTTCTAAGGCCTACCGAGGTCAGTGAAGTGGGTACTAGTTACAGCTGTACTTAAGCTTGCACTTTTCTAATTCTTTGGTCAATATAAATAGATTATGCTGAGAGTCGTCTTGTCTACATCTTTACAATTATACATATTCGGGAGTTCCTGACATAGTTCAAATATCTGTACTTAATACAGGCCAGATGAGTCCCTATAAAGCCTGAACTCATCTTTGCCACATGGGCAATGGCCTGGGTGGAGTTGTTTCTACTGTCTAAAGCAATGAATTTAACAATGACCTCATGTCCCCATTTATCATGGATATATATTTAAACCAAAAGTATGTCATATATTAAACCAAAAGAATCTAAGACTGAATTTCCCCAGAGAATGACTTCTTTATTACCAGCCAATCTGCTGAATCATGACAGCAGTGACTAAAAGTCAAGTGTAGATAATTCAGAATGAAGACAGTAATTTATTGTAATTTACATGTACAAAGCTGTCATTTATTTGTCTTAATTGTGTAAAGATTATTAGGATGATTACCATGTTGCTCCCGACTAGAATGGCCTCGTGATGAAAATCCCCACTCCGCATTTTATGGCTAACCTTGGTGAGCTGAGTGCATCCCATATGGCAAAAGAAATGTTGCTTTAGGCCAACTCCGTCTTAACTCCTAGAGACGGCAATCATTATGTGATAGGTATTAATAATGTTAGCTTTCAAATCTTTAAATTTTCTTTAATCTCTGTGTTAAACAAAAAGCATATCATATATTAGCAGAATAGTCCTTGTAGCGCTGATATTGTTTTTGAATCTGACAATGAATTTCCACAGAGATATTCTGGTTGCTCGCCTACGGCCTAAAGTGCTCTTAAGTTGCCTCTGTGCATACCCCAACCTCACCTGCAAAATTAACTTAGAAATCTACAGGCTCAAATATACGAGATGATATCCATCCATATTAAAATTTAGGAAAATCATCCCTGTGAGGGGCTCATGGTTTACTAAAAGAATTTTGATTATTTAGTATTTAGTATTTAATATAGTCCAGGCTATGCCTCCGTTTCTGTATGTTAACATATCTTCTTGTTACTTCCATGCTCTCGCAAAGTGAGATTGAAACAAAGATGAAAGAGAGAATTTTGCGCATGTTTAGGAAAAAACAGATTATGTTTTGGTCTAAATATGTAATTCTGTGTGATGCATGCCATCGATTTTTAATGTATACAACTCAGTACAAGAGGAGTCTAAGAGAATTATTATTCCCAAGTTTGATTTAGTTACTATTTCAAAAAAAGGATAATTAAACAGCCACAATGTATTATTGTATTATAACAGTTCATTGATGTTAGAACTGGCTTGGTGTTTGATGGAATGAATTAGTCGTTCGATGAAATGCCTCTGTGAGCAGCCTTAGCCTGAATCTCAATATCAGAACTCTGTACAGCAAGCCTTACATGGCATCTGACTAAGCAGAAATTGATAACTCATGATAAGGATGACTCAGCATAAAGAATTGTAAAAGATAAGTGTATATTGTCATTTGTATTACAGCAGCATCTAAGACTAAAAGTCAAGCATATATAATTCCGAACTTAAGCACTTGTCATTAAAACTGAACACATGATTATCAGCCGTTCCAATGCCAAATCCTACAACTTAAGGAGGCAGGGTGTATGGAACCCGGAAAACACAGAATGAAGACCCTGCCCAGTTTGCATGTACATCCTGGGTATGCCCTTGTTTCTATATATTAACATATCTTCTTGTTACTTCCATGTTATTGCAAAAGTGAGATTGAAAGCGTGATGAAAGAGAAAAAATTTTACATGTCTATCGAAAATGAATTGTATATTTTGTGTAATTGCAATTTTCAGGGTAATGTAATTGCTATTGACTTTTATATGTATGAAGTTATGTGTAGAGCTCAGGGTTGCTTGTGACGGTAATTTTGTGCTCAATGTAACTAGTAGTGCTTTATCAAATTTTGGAATTGACTGATATCGTCGTGGATATCCTACAATAGACTATAATCGCAACATTTAAATTAACGGGGTAATTTGATGAAAGTAATAAATAAGGCTTGCTCTAGATTCTTCTAGCTACTTCTAATTTTTCTCTTATTGTTCATACCATCGGAACAATATCGGCATTAATGGGTAAGCTGTAAGCCCGTAACACTTTGCATTGCATTGTTGGAGGTCAAACAAATCGCCAATTGATGGGAATTTTGCCAACATTTGAATAAAGTTGCATGAACGCAACAAGCAATTTTCATGAGCATCTTTCATGTATAGCACTATCGAAAACGCAGTGAAAGCTCTTCAAACAACATTATTATACACTTCCTATATACTTGAAAGTAATTAACGTATTATATAGCATATTATGCATGGACACATAAGTTTGTACAGCACAAGCAAGAAATCTGGGGGCATTTGGGCAGAAGTATAAATAAAGGACCAAAATACCAATGCAAAAGTTTGGTGTGATTAGTGAGTACCCTTCACAACTTGCAGATATATAATTAGATGCAAGTGCTCATTTATCAATATGTAATATTGTAATCATACAGTGTCATTAGAGCAATTAAATGCGAACACTTAAAAGCCAAAAACTTGATCATTTTGTCGCTTAATTATTGGTGCAACTTTGCAAGGTGGATCAGCAACGCTTGTTTTTATTGACTTTTGTGGCATACAGTTCACAATTACCCCCAAAAAGTTTGCAGATGCTTATCAAAACAAGAGAGCATGTTTTGATCTCAACATGTAATTCTGTATGATGTATTATGTCATGGTTTTTACTCTGTTTGCAAGAATCAAATTATTCTTGATTCCATCTGCCGATCCATCTCAGGACATTGAGATCAAATTATATATAAATTAATTTAATAAATAGTTATTTACTCAGTATTATTTTAATTTAATTTTAAATATAATATTTATAATGATAGTACTTAAATAGTTGAGACAGTGAATTATTAATAAAATTTGATGTTGGATTTTGTATTTTAAAAAATTATATCTTTTTAAAAAATATTAATTAGAGTATTATTAAAAAAAAATTAAAATAATATCTACCAAAATATGAGGATAATAAATTTTAATAATTTCAACTCAGAGACAAATTTTATTGGTGGACCTCTCACTATTAATAAAAATTAAAATTAATTTAAAAGACAGCTAATGGTCAATTAGTATTGACCAATCATAATTATTATAAATAAATATAAATTATTTAAATTATTACATACCGAATTTATTAGTGTGTTAAATAAAATAAAAAATTATTTAAATATTTAATTAATGATTATTTATCAAATGCTTTTAAAATATTTTATGTAACAATCAAATGGTAAAAGATAAATATCCCAGCCAGCTCATTACTATCCACTGCCCAGTGCCCAACCTTATCTCTTAAGACCTTACTACTGCTTGACTTTAGTGGCAAAAACGCGTGGAGTGACGTCGTGGTGTTTTGGTCGTCGCTAGCTGAATTATTGGTGCTGATTATAAAAAATAAAGCTCTGGTTTTGTGCAAACCTTTTCACATTACCCGCTCTTGCTTGCTCTACTCTTCAGCCTTCCCAAATCAAAATCACATACTAGACTTTGTTCAATTTCTGCAGATTTTTTCTTCTTCTTTCTTCATAATTTACTCTATTCCCTTCATTCTGCTGGTTTTTTTCCCTTCATTTTTTGTAATTTACAAAAAGAAAAAGAAAAAAAAAAAAAAAAAAAAATGTTATCCTTCGGAGAAAAAATGTTATCCTTCGGAGGGGCGGTGCTCAGTGCGTCAGTTGAGTTGCTGGTCGAAAAGCTGGCTTCCAAGGGACTTGAGCTGTTTAGACGGCATGAGAAGTTGAAGGCTGAATTCATCAAGTGGAAGGGAATGTTGGAGATGATTCAGGCAGTGCTTGCTGATGCTGAGGATAGGCAGACCAGGGAGAAGTCGGTTAAGATGTGGCTCCGCAATCTTCAGAACTTGGTTTATGATGTTGAAGACGTGTTGGATGAGTTCGAAACTGAAGCTCTGCGGGGGGAGTTGCTGCTTCAAGAACCAGCTGCTGCTGGTGCACCCAGTGGAAGTACGAGTTTCACTGATTCGTTTAATTTTGAATCCAAGATGGTGTCAAAAATAGAGGAGTTAACTGCTCGGCTGCAGGATATTATTTCAACGCAAAAAGACCTGTTAAAATTAAAAAATGTAATTCCAGTTGGCAAGCCTCGGGATGTAGGACAAAGACTACCCACAACGTCTTTGGTGAATGAAGCCAAAGTTTATGGCAGGGAAAAAGATAAGAAGGAGATTGTTGATTTGTTGTTGAGGGATGATTTAACAGCTGATGATGGATTCTCTGTTATTTCTATTAATGGAATGGGCGGCGTTGGAAAGACAACTCTTGCTCAGCTTGTGTATAATGATGATCGAGTGCAACGTCATTTTGAGATCAGAGCGTGGACTTGTGTCTCTGAGGATTTTGATGTTTTCAGGGTAACAGAATCTATCCTAAATTCCATTGCTAGTGACCAGTGCAAGGACAGAGATGATTTAAATTTGCTTCAAGTGAAACTGAAGAAGCAATTGTCGCGAAAGAAATTTTTGCTCGTTTTGGATGACGTGTGGAACGAGAATTACGAAAATTGGAGCATTTTTTAGCGGTCCCTTTGAAGCTGGTGCACCCGGAAGTAAGATTGTTGTCACAACTCGCAATCTAGGTGTTACAGAGAATATGACGACTGATCCAGCGTATCAATTGAAAGAGTTGTCAAACGATGATTGTTTGCGTCTGCTCACTCAAATCTCCTTGGGGGCTAGGGATTTCAGTATGCACCAATCCTTGAAAGAAGTTGGAGAGAAGATAGCGATGAAGTGCGCAGGATTGCCTTTGGCCGCAAAGACTCTTGGCGGCCTTTTACGCGGCAGATATGACCCAAGAGATTGGGAATTTGTGCTCAATACTGACATATGGAATTTACGAGAGGAAAATTGTAATATTTTGCCAGCCCTAAGAGTGAGCTACCATTTTCTTCCTCCACAGTTGAAACAGTGCTTCGCATACTGCTCATTGGTTCCCAAAGATTATGAATTTCAAGAAGAGGAGATAATTTTATTGTGGACGGCTGAAGGTTTCTTGGATCAGGAATACAATGGAAGGAAAATGGAAGATTTAGGCCGCGAGTTCGTTCGGGAGTTACATTCAAGGTCATTATTTCAACATTCAAGTGAAGATGCATCCCGATTTGTGATGCATGACCTAATCAATGACCTTGCTCGGTGGGCTGCGGGGGAGATATGCTTCAGACTGGACGATATGTTGGAGGGAGAAAACGGAAAAAAGTTTTCTGAAAGTCTTCGTCATTTTTCTTATATTAGTGGAGAATATGATGGCGAAAAGAGGTTGAAGTCCATCTGTGATGTGGAACATTTGCGAACCTTTTTGCCAGTAAAGTTGTCAGACTACGGGGATAATTATTTGGCTTGGAGTGTTCTTCAGCGGCTGTTAAATCTCCCACGCTTAAGGGTCTTTTCTTTGCGTGGGTATGACATCTTCGACCTACCAAATGAAATTGGAAACTTGAAGCATTTACGGTTTCTTGACTTAACTGGAACTACAATTAAAATTTTGCCTGAATCAATTAACACTCTGTGCAACTTGCATACACTTTTATTGGTAGATTGTGATCGGCTTAAGAAGCTGTGCAAGGACATGGGAAACCTGACGAAGTTGCATCATCTGAACAATTCTAATGTTGAGTCATTGGAGGAAATGCCGAAGGGAATTGGTAAATTAACTTCTCTCTTGACGTTGAGTAGTTTTGTTGTGGGAAAAGACGGTGGTTCTGGGTTACGAGAGTTGAAGTCCTTGGTGCATCTTCAAGGTACCCTAGAAATTTCGAGGTTGGAGAATGTGAAAGATGTTGTCGATGCCAGTGAGGCTCAGTTAAACAACAAGGTGAATCTTAAAGCTTTATTGCTCAAATGGAGTGCACGGCACGTTCGGAACCTTGACCAGCATGAATTTGAGACACTTGTTCTTAACATGCTAAGACCACATCAACATCTGGAGGAGCTCACCATCACAGGCTACGCTGGTACAAAATTGCCAATTTGGTTAGGAGATTTCTCTTTCTAAAAATTAGTGAGTCTAAAATTTGAATGTTGTGGCATGTGTACATATTTGCCGTCAGTTGGGCAACTACCCCTTCTAAAGCATCTTTCGATAAGCAGAATGGATAGAGTAAAGAGAGTGGGTCTAGAGTTTTATGGAAACCGTTGTTCAGTGCCCTTTCAATCGCTGGAGACTCTTTCCTTTGCGGATATGCAAGTATGGGAAGAGTGGATTCCTTGTGGATCTGGTCGAGAATTCGATGAGGTGTTTCCTAAGCTGCGAATGCTTTCTCTTGTGAGTTGTTCTAAACTGCAAGGTACATTGCCGAAACGTCTTCCTTTATTGGAGAGGCTCGTCATCAGAAGTTGTGAACAGTTGCTAGTGACAATTCAATGTCTTCCAGCTCTCAGTGAATTAGAAATTGATGGATGTAAAAGGATGGCGTTCGGCAGCCCAATCGACCTCAGCTCATTGAAATCAGTTGATATGGCGAATGAATTGGTTTTAGCTGGTCTATTCGAGCAAGGGCTACCTGAATTGGAAATTTTAAAGATTCGAAGTGTCCGAGAGCAAACATATTTGTGGCAGAGTGAAATTCGTTTATTGGAAGACATTAGCTCCCTTAATAGGCTACAGATTTCAGAATGTCCCCAACTTCTTTCTTTGGTCACAGAGGAAGATCATGACCAACAACAGCCAAAGTTGCCGTGCAGGCTTCAATTTTTGGAATTGAGAAATTGTGAAGGCCTTACAAAGCTCCCACAAGCATTGCTCACCCTTAGTTCCCTTACAAAGATGTGGATAAATGGCTGCTCTTCCCTTGTCTCCTTTCCTCAGGCTGCTCTGCCTTCCCAGTTGAGATCAATTGTAATTAGAGAATGTGATGCTTTGGAATCCTTACCTGAGGCATGGATGCAAAATAGCAGTGCATCTCTTGAAAGTTTGGAAATTCGTAACTGTGGTTCTTTGACATATATTGGTAGAATCCAGCTGCCTCCGAGCTTGAAGCAGCTGATTATCTCTGCATGTCATAATTTAAGGACTTTGACAGGGGAACAGGACATCTGCAGTAGCAGCAGTGGGTGCACCTCCCTCACATCATCTTCTTCATTAAATGAGTTACTTGCCACGCTGGAGCACCTTGAGGTTAGAGATTGCTCGAATCTTGCTTTTTTGTCACGGAATGGAAATCTACCTCAAGCTCTTAAGTTCCTCCTGGTCACTGACTGTTCAATGCTGGAGTCGTTGGCAGAAAGGTTGGACAACACATCCCTTGAAGTAATCAATATTTCACGGCTTGAAAATCTTAAATCATTACCTGCCGGTTTGCATAATCTCCACCATCTTCGAAAGATTAGGGTAGATGAATGTCCAAATCTTGAGTCATTTCCCGAAGAAGGATTGCCTTCTACGAAACTGACTGGGCTCATGATCTGGAGTTGTGAGAATCTGAAGGCCTTACCCAACTGCATGCACAGTCTCACCTCTCTTCTTGATTTAAAAATAGGTTGCTGTCCCAGCTTGGAATCATTCCCAGAGGATGGTTTTCCCCCCAACCTCCAATCACTTGAGTTTGAAGATCTGCACATATCAAAGCCATTGTTCGAGTGGGAAGTGAACAGATTCACCTCTCTTAGGAAATTAAAAATCTTAGGAGGATGTCCAGACCTAGTGTCATCTCCACGGTTTCCTCCCTCTCTAACCCTACTGTGGATTGTAAATGTGCCAAATTTGAAACGCCTGTCTTCAATTGGTGAAAACCTCACTTCATTGGAAATTCTGCTTCTCTTTAATTGTCCGAAGCTCAAATACTTTTCAAAGCAGGGCCTGCCTAAATCACTTTTGTAAGTAATAAATAATGGAAGAGAAAATATGAAAGACGTTTAAGCAAGAGAATTACTTTTTCGGAAAAAAAAAAAGAATTATTTTCTATTTTTCAGGGCAATAATATTTTGCTTCTCTGAGATAAGATATTACTCTATAAAATTTATCCCCGGATTCCGGCTAGGATATAAAATGTCGTTATCATATGATTAGCTGGTTGGCCCAAACTATATTACCCTTACCTTACTTTTTGCAGCAAACACTGTATAGAATTATATTCTAGTAAAATAAGCCTAACCCCACCCTCTTTAACGGCCGCCGAATAATCCATAATTAGCAATAGTGTTTGAACCATACGCATTTTCTCAAAAAGCACCTGGCATGTTGTTACACTAATTAACAAAAGCATATATATACATTACAAAATTCACACTAGAAAGTCCCAGTAATGTGCAGCTCTAACCCTAAACCTAAATGTTAAATTTTCCAAATTCATTGACGTTATCGAAGCTACCGGAATCTTTGTCCGCTTCAACGAACTTCCGATGGCAGTTTGGAGTCCAGACGAACGGCAGCTTCGACGTCCTTACTTAAGGCGATTAACGTCTCGTCCTCCCATCACGAGGATATAATCTGGTATTCCGTTTTTTAGCACCTATCTATAGGTGCCCGTTGATAGAGAAAAGGTGCAGAAAGGATAAAGGAAAATATTGGCCCATGATTACCCATATACCTTGTGTCCAATTTAATGACAGATCGGTTTTTGAAGAAGACTGACTGATCCAGTGATTCCAGTTGGTACTAGATTTCAATTTATAAACTAAACTAGATTGTGTAATCGTAATTTCCTTTTTTTTTTCAATTACCTGTAATTTAACTGTAGTATCAAATTCACTCACATAAAAGCATACTTCGGAAGAACCTCCACAAGTCTCCTACAGTTTGAACGTCGTACTATACTTGGACAAATATTTAAAAAAAGAAAAATTGAAAAGTGTAAATTTATTTTGGCAACTTTTCTTTTTCATATCCACCCATTTGTTAATAGTCAAAGAGAATCTAGGATCAGCCACATTTACTCGAAACCACCAATGGATATCCATCATCATCAACAATTTATGTACAATCTAGCAAAAACTTACTCTTTGATCACAAATAACAAATAACCATACGCAAATCTTCATATTAAAATAAGCAAATGGGCATCCATCATTTGTTCATTAGAAAATGAAATTTAAGGTACTTTTTGAGTTGCATGCATGTTACCCGTTATCTTGAACCAAGTCTCAGCGGATCGTTTTTTAGCATAACCGAAATCACCCACAAGGAAAATCCAATTTCAATAAGGGATTTATGGTCTTGAGAATTACCCTCTGAATCCGGACAGGCATTTCTCAAGCCTAATTTCACACAATTTACATGTATACAAAGTTACCATTTATTTGTCTTCGTTGTGGAAAGATTAACAAGACTGCCATATAATAAGTGTTGCTTTTAATCGTCGGTCCACTGAACTCCATGTTCCGCCCAAAGATAATATGCTCCAACGGGACCTCTACCACCCAGCTCAAAAAGTTCTGGTGCAATATTGTTCTTGTCTATTTCCTGTAAAACTGGGTTTAAAATATTCCATGCAGCAGTAAGCTCATCGCTTCTCATGAAGAGATGGTTGTCGCCATCGATAACATCAAGAAGAAGATGTTCGTATGAATCAGGCACCTCCACGTTATGCCTGCAGTATCAACACAGAAGACAAGCACATGAAGGATATCAAGGGTGACGACGAGTCAATAGCAGAATCGGAACAAGTTCCATAAACTGAAGTGCTTACTTATCCTTATAGAGCAAATTAAGCTCCGAAGCATCCAATTGCAAGCCTAATCCTGGAACTTTATTGTTGACTCTGACTAGAATGGCCTCATCAGGCACATCGCGTAATATTAGTTCATTTGTGGCAAGGTCGATGTTATGCCCAAACGTTCATGATAGATGTTCCCTGGAACATGTCGAAACTGTATACGTATCTCCACTCTGCATTATAAGGCTAACGTTGGTGAGCACATCCCATATTGGAAAAGAAATGTTGGTTTAAGCCAACTCTGTCTTAACTCTTAGAGACGGTAATCATTAGTTTTGGCTTTTTATACAAAAATCTCTGAATCACAAGTGTTTGAGAAATAAAAGATTGTTCAGTCATTAATGAAATGGGCATTTCATTATACAAGACTACAGCCTTTTCACTTCCATAGTTAGTGCATTATCTTGATCATTGAAGTGAAGAGAACAATTAAAAAAGTTATGAAGCGTTGAACTAGACTACGTGAATTAGGCCTTTGTTCAGCATGTAAATCTTGTTAAGAGTTTTGGGAACATTGACACAGAGAAGAGCAAATTCTTGGTCCGACTTTTCTTCTCCTGTTTGCTTGCCTTTTAAACAAATGGGTGAAATTAATAGATCAAAATAACTTTTTTTTAAAAAATTTTTGTAGGTTCATCCAATAGCTGTTAACAGCGTTAGTAAACATATAATTAATCCAACTATTAATGATTTTAATTTGTTCATTACCAGGCCAAATATTTAATCCAAGCCACAAGCCAATAAGACCAAATCCTTTTCTTGAGTTGGTCAATGTATTTCAACCCATGCCAAGCAAAGTAGATCTAATTAGAAGTAAAGCTGATGTTTGGCAACAGAGAAAATTGAAAAGAAAATTCTGTTTCATCTGGATAATTGTAATATTGAATTTTAATTTTCCACATAGAATAATTGTATCTATCTTTTGATTTTCATCAATAATATATATATATATATATATATACATGTTGTCGTAGACTCAATAGTTTACTTTTTCATTATTTAATACTTTATTCAGCCAGCTAGTTAAGTGAATTGGTAGCTGATCCAGACTATATGGAGATATCTGAAACTATTGTATGTACCGCTTCTTAACAGGTTTTTATGCTTATATTTTGAAACAGTTTACCGCCCTACTCTTTATTTGTACTCTTTATCAATTTATATTATTTTACTGATCTTTTTTTTAACAAAGGCAAAATAAGGCTTAGCCAGGAGCCTAAGAATTTGGTGTTTAATTATTCTTATTATATTATCATTTTCCACATAGAATAACTATTCTTATTCTATTATCATTTTCCACATAGAATAGCTACAATTTTGAGAGACAGATTCATTAAATTCCTCAATTGTATCTATCTTTTTATTTTCATTAATTTTTTTTATCATGTTGTCATAGACTCAATAGTTTACCTAAAGGAATTTTCATTATTTAATGCTTAATTTAGTCCTCAATACAACATGTTGTCAGTATGCGAGGGTATTTTAAAATACCAAATCCTACATAGTTGAACTTGAATCAGATTACAAGAATTCAAATTTAAACATTAATGAGGAAGTTATGGTAGTAATGAAAATAATGTTAAAAGATGTTAAAAGAAAGTTAAATTAAGTAGTAGCTATTCAAAGAGGTACTTGCAATAGATACCATTAATTTATAAACAGAAGGCTACCGATTTCTTCTCTACTTCTACTTCAACTCTACTTCGTCCTTATCTCAAACATTGCCACATAAGTTATCGTACTTTATATTCAATTTTTTACTATTCTAAATTGTTGTATTCAGTGTGCACTCTTACAACAATTAGAGTCATTGTATCCTGGGGACTATGTGTAAATAACCTATTTGCACCAAAATATTATTCTGAGGCGCGGAAATAGTGTTAAGAACCGTGCATGGTACGCTTTGATTTTTACATATTTTATACACAAGCCACATTCTCCATTTTTGTAGTTCATAACTATGAGAAGTTGAACAAAAATAGACAAATTATGATAAAAATAATCAATCAAAAAGGTTTTAGCTATTATATTATTTATATGATACAGTTACCAATAAGAGAAAGACGAAGAGAGTTTTGTTTAATTTAATACTGCGTTTACAAATCAATAATCAGAATGGGTTAGAATTAGAATGGGCTAGAATTAGAATGGACTGAAATCGGAATCACAAATGGGAATCAAAATAAACTGTTTACTTAAGCTATAAGAATTGGAATCGGAATGAGCTTCATTTTCATTGATGTGTTTACTTTATCCTTGAAACGACCCACCCGGAATTTCAGGACGAGTCTATCAAGACTCATCAAAACTAAACTAATAACAATCGAATTTATAATAATTATATCGAAAATTCGGCCGAATCTCCCCTTTAAATATAACACTCCTGACTTGTAAATGTGTAACACAAACACTTTCAAATAATCCAATAAACAACTAGCTTTAATGCTCAACATTCTCAGTCATAGTACTGCATTTTACCCAAGATATCTTTTAAGTACCAAAAGATTATATTATAGCTAATATTAACATACATAGGTTTATTCTTAGTCTTAAAAGAATAATACAACAACATTATACAATCTCAAAATAATGAGATGATCAAAATGCCCCAACAAAAATTATCTATAACTTCTAGTATAATATGGCCAAAACCTCAAAATATCTACAGTGGATGGCCGGGGGGGGGGGGGGGAGAAGAAAAATATAATAGAATAGAGTGAGTATAAAACTCAGTGAGCTCAGTGAGTGGATGCTAGTTTTCTTTTGAAAATAAACTTACTATAAAAATAATTTAATCTTTCTCTAAATAATTTCATCAAAATATCATAAGAACTTAAGTAACTTATTTAATTTAAATCATGCACTGATATAACAACAATACATAATTCTGCATAAAATTAGAGAAATCATGACACTTATAATAGCAAATACTGAATATCGAAACTATCATGAAAAAAAGTACCAAGGGGAATAATCTCGTCATACCTGAGCCTTCACAGACATGCAATGACGTACTATCTAGGTACCGTCATGTCCCAGAGCTACGCAGATAGATAGGAAAGTGCCATCTCATATCTCATCATATCTGTGCATGCATAATCCAGTCCCTAAAGGACAAAGGCGCCTAAGCACACGCCCCAAAGCCTTTGTGTGTACTCAGACGGGCCCCAAAGGCCTGTACTCATCTGTATCTCAATATCTGTATATATGTAATCATCATACTACATGCATATGCCCCTAAAAGGCAAAAACGCCCAAACACACGGCCCAAAACCTCTATGTGTGTCCAGACAGGCCCCAAAGACCCTCATCTCATCCGTATAACTGGGAAATGTACTGTCAAATGATTTTAAATACAATCTTTAAATCATACTTTTCTTTCCATTAACACATTTAAATCAACTTTTCTTGCCTTAAAAATACTATAAGGTTTTATTCAAAGTCGATACAAAAAAACATTAACCATACACCTTTTAATAACATATCAATATGCGAATAAAATCCATTTCAAGAAAATCATTAAATCATATCATGTAAAATACTTATTTCACAAACATGCTTTATTATCATAATAAACGGTGAAAATAAGTTTTATATATTCCACTCACAGTGACGATGTTCAAGCTCAGTTATCGTCTACGCCGGCAGATTGGCTCTCGCTCGCAGTTCCTCCTAAATCAAGGAAATGACATAATTACTTTATGTAAATATGAAATAGAACTAAATTTACGCAATAAAGCTCGAAACGAACATCTATCCCTAATATACAATTCTCGTGTCAATTAAAAGGACTAACTCACGCCCATAAATTCCAAAATCCTGAATTACCGAATTATTCTCAAAATCTTAATTACAAATTTATCCTCAAACTCAAGAATTACGAAAATATCCATAAAGTTCAAAATTAGAAAATTGCCCTAAAATATGAAATTATCGAAATGCCCTTGCCGGTCAACAGTGACAAAAATTCAAGCGACGGTGACCGGGAAGCTCGGGTTAGATACTTCAGACCGTGCTGAGTCCAACGGTGCCAGGGGTGAGCTCCTACACGTGGCGACGGTGTCGGAATCTTGCTCGACAACCGTGAGCCTCCAGGTGGTCGATCAACGGCAAATCAGCTCTCTCGGTGGTTGTGGATGGTCGGAAATGGAAGATGGTGGTGTGGGGAACAAAACTCAGGTGGTGGCACAGCCGGAAACCACCTAAATCACGGTGAATCGAGGCAGCGATTCCGCGAGTCTTCACGGCTTCGAATGACGGCTTTTCAGTTGTTTTCCAGTGGTAACGACAACGGAAAGTTGACGAGCGGCTCAAGGGCTTTTGATTGGTACCTTTCTTGGCTGGCGAGGTGGGGAAAATCAAAGGTTTGGCCGGGTCAGGTTCGGGTTGGTTGCAAAAGTCTGTCTCTCTCTCAGCCTCTCTCTCACGTGTGCATAGCTTCTTCTTTTTCCCAATTTACTTTCTTTTGTTTTACTTTTAACTGCCTCTTCTTCTTTTTTTTTTTTTAATTTTACAATAACATATGTTACAATCCTAGAATCAGAATAGACTAAAATAATTTACTAAAATACCCTTTAATAATTATTGTCATTTGATGATGCATCATGATGATGATGATGATGATGATGATGATGATGATGATGATGATGATGATAATAATAATAATATTAACAATAATAACATTAATAACAAATAAGCAAACAATGAAATCAGGCCAAGTAATACAAACACCAACCTATATAATTTTAATATACAATCAGTGACCAAACAATAAAAGAAATTAATGTATATAATTTAAAATATAAAATTATAATTTCCGAAACAAACATTGTGCTCATCTCTTCACTGGTGGCAGCAGATCGCGATGAGGAACGGCGGCAAGACGAGCGCAAGCACAGTGGCAAATTGCGACGAACCGCAGCAATAGCAAATCATGATGGTAGCATGACGAACGGCATGACGGCAAGCAGGATGAATGGCGAGCAACAAATTGCGATCCTGTTGGCAGCCTCTGGTTGCTGGGTGAATTGTTGAGCTTCGTTTTGCCTTTTTTTCTTTTTCTCTCCCTTTATATTTTTCCAATTTCAAAGAGGGTATTTTTGAAATATTGAAAATGTAGCGGGGACAATTTCGGTATTCTAGGGAATGGGGTTCTGATTCCCAACCACCTTCCCGAAATCAAAACTCTTCTATTCAATCCATAGTTGTTGTAGCCTCAATTTAATAAGTAAACATGTTATTCATTCCGATTCCCCCATTCCGAATTAGCAAACACAACATAAATGGCTTTAAGAAGGAAGATATGTGAAAAATTACCTAAAGAAGTTAAGAAAGAGATTGTGAATGGGGTTTGTTTAGGAGGAAGAGTAGTAAGGGTATTTGTGGAATAAAAGAGGGTGTCAATAGAAATTATATGATATTTTAAATTTGTTAATATGGTGTGCTTAAAAAAGGGGTTTTAAGGGAATAATAGAAGGGTTCAAAATAGTCCAACTCTAATTAATTTCTAAGGAAAAAAATCCTACAAAGCAATGTTGAAAAATTATTGTAAAAAAAAAGTGGCGAATTTTTTTTTTTTTCAAACTTGAAACTGATTTCGCCCATCTTATATATGGTCTAAATATATTATTTTGCGATTCATTCTATTTTAAATCTACATATTCTAATTGCATCATCATATTAGAAATAAACATATAGAAGTTTGGTAGATATATGATTATCTAA
Source organism: Murraya paniculata (assembly GCA_030449075.1). Classification (NCBI taxonomy): domain Eukaryota; kingdom Viridiplantae; phylum Streptophyta; class Magnoliopsida; order Sapindales; family Rutaceae; genus Murraya; species Murraya paniculata. Next base: position 35,362 of record JAEVFN010000168.1, on the reverse strand, counting down.
CATCAGCAAAATGTAATATGATGTAATAAATATAAGAGCATGAGCATTATCAAAAGAAAATGATTCATTTCCAATATCTTGTGTCTATACATAATTTAGAATGTAATCAGAATGTACCTATTAAACCAAGATCACCAGTTAATTAACATAATAAAAGAATCAAGTTAACTAAATGAATGAATAATATCTCTCAAAATCCTTAATAAAAACCAAGTCATAATTAGAGAACTTATTTCTTGGGAAAGATTACATAAAGGCAAAGTAATTCACTTAAACCTAACCTATAAATGGAGAAAGTCTATGGTACATCAGAGATAAGAAAATCAACAAATGAATGTGTGACATGTGTAGTTAAATTAATATAACTAGTGTTTATATGTTGGTTTCTCAAAAAAAATAAACACATGACATAATATCATTTACTTATTGTATAGCTGACGTAGACCTTTGATCTACCCCAGAATTTCTCCTACAATTGACTAGAATCACAATACTTAAATTAACTAATGCTAACTTTACCTTAACGGGTAATTTAACGAAAGTAATAAATAATGCTTGCTCTAGAAGTAAGCTGTAAGCCTTTAACGCTTTGCATTGCATCGTTGGTGATCAAGCAAATCGCCGATTAATAGGAATTTTGCCAACATTTGAATGAAGTTGCATGAACGTAACAAGCAATTTTCAAGATGATATTGCATATATAGCACTATCTAAAACGCATTGAAAGCTCTTCAAACAAAATCATTATACACTTCCTATATACTTTAAAGTAAGATATTGTATAAACATATTTTATTATACATGGGCACATAAGTTTGTACAGTACCAAGCAAGAAATTTGGGGGCATTTGGGCAGAAGTATAAATAAGGGACCAAATATAATTCAACACCAATGCAAAAGTTTTGGCGTGATTAGCAAGTACCCTTCACAACTTCCAGATATATAATTAGATGCAAGTGCCCATTTCTGCAGGAATTTCCCAGCGCATTGAGATATCAGATATGTAGTTGAGTTGCATCATGTTATCAATATGTAATATTGTAATCATACGGTATCATTGGCGCAATTAAATGCCTACACTTAAAAGATAAATGGACTCATTATTAGACATTCTTAGTTTGGGCCTTTTTAGGTTACCAAAATTGAGCATTTTTGAGAGTAATGAGTAACGAGGAGATATTCTGTTTACTAGGAAGCTTAATCATTTTGTTTTAATCTGGATCGGCGTCCACATCGTTTTGTACTTCAACTTGCATTTTGCTTTGCAAAAAGCTTAATCGTTTGGCCACTTAATTATTGGGTCAACTTTACAAGGTGGATCAGTAACGCTTGTTTTTTTATTGACTTCTGTGGCATACAGTTCACATTACACTCAACAAGGTTGCACATATTTTGTTTTGATCTCAATCTGTAATTCTGTATGATGTATTATGTCATGGTTATGACAGAATTTTCAGTAAAGAAGATGACTAATAAAAAAATTAAATATTTAGTAAATTAGTTATTAGGCATTCATTCATAATTATAATAAACAGATGTAAATTATGTAAGTTATACATTATTACAAGCGTGATAATGCATTAGAGGTACATTATTGCCTATTAAATAAAATCAGGGTTAGGGCTAGAGTTTGTAAGGCCTTGGCAATTTTTTTTTTTTTTTTGTAGAAGACCCTCTTAAATTCAAAACCTTCAACAATTAAAAGAAATAGAAAAGAGATCAAAATTCATCCATATTTAATTATATCTTGAATTTCAACAACAATCAAGAACATCCTAAACAATTTTAAAAAAATCTTTAAAAAAGTAACCTCGAAGACATCTTTTTTACTTTGATGAGAACTATTATAAACTAAATAAATAAGAACAATACTAATTTTAAATAGAATAGTGAGAATGATAACACTTATGGTGTGTTTACTTAATGAGAATAGAAATGAGAATGAATGATGTGTTTGCTTGCTTAAATGAGAACTAAAATGGGAATCAAAGTGGTGGGTCCCATCTAAAATTAGAAATGATTACTAGAGTTCTCATTCCCACGGAGAGGTGAGAATGAGAATTTTATTCCTTAAAGTGACCATATTGCCCCCACTTAAATTGTGAAATTTCTATTTTATCCTTTCTTATATTATTATTATTATTGAATAATTTATTATTGATGATGATAATGATTAAAAAAATAGTTACTATTACTATTATTTATAATTATTAATCTTTATAAATAATAATAATAATAATAATAATATAATAATAATAATAATAATATAATAATATATATTATTATTATTATTATTATTATTTATAACGATTAATAATTATAAATAATAGTAATAGTAACTTTTTTTTATCATCATCATTATCAATAATAAATTATTCAATAATAATATAATAATAATAATAATAATAATAATGACAATAATCAACTAAGGTCAGTTTAGTAACTTGTAGCAATCCATTTCGAATATAAGATAAAGTAAACACATCAATGACAATACAATTCATTCCAATTCTGATTTCCACAGTTAAAGTAAACAATTTATAATGATTCCCATTCTCCATTCCGATTTCCACAGCTAAAGTAAGCAATTTATAATGATTCTCATTCTCCATTCCAATTTCAGCGCATTCCAATTCTAGCCCATTCCAATTACTGATTAGTAAACACACTACTAGATTGTTGAGATGATGAATTGTTGATAAGATATGACAATGGACTTTGTATTTTAAGAAACTATTGGATATCTTTCTTTTTTTTTTTAATCTTCAAAACCGAGCCAATGCATGAATAATTTTCCTTGTATTAGCTTTTCAATAGAAATTAAAATGAATATTAAAATTCAGAGATTGTAATGTTGAATAATTAATTTTTTTTTTATAAAATTGGAAAGGGAAAGAATTTATTTTATTTTTCCTAGGAAAGACTAGTAATGAATAATTAACGATTAAACAATGTTATCAATTATAGCTATTTGTATAAAAAAAAAAAATCTTAGTAGTAATTTAACTTGGGAAAAAATAGGTTGTCCTACACTACATAATTCAAAAATCTTTATTAATTGGAGCATTATTAGAGAAATAACTAAAAATGTGGTTTACCAAAAACATTGCATTCTCTTGCTTTCTTTACTCTTCATTCACAAACAATACTTCCTTCATTTTGTGTAGATTTTATCTTCTTCAATTATCATTAAATAATAGTACTTAACTATCCAAGGGTATTCAAGAAAAATAATTTAATTTTATTTGAATAAAAGGGTAATACAAGTATATTTTTTCAAACTCAATTGAATAACATATAATGACACAGACTCAATCACCAATGGAGATAAATTTTATTGGCCAGACTCTTACTATCAATAAAAATTAAAAATAATTTAAAAGACAATTAATACTAAAAGTAGATTTATAATATATTAGTATTGGGTAGTGATAATTACTATAAACAAATGTAGATTATTTAAATTATACATTATTACATACCAGATATATTATTGTCTATTAAATAAAATAAATAAAATAATTTAAATATTTGATTAATAATTATTTATCAAATGTTTTAAAAATATTTTATATGATAATCAGATGGTAAAAGATAAATAACCCAACCAATTACTCATGCTTGACTTTAGTGGCAGAAACGGGTTAGGTTTTAAATTGCTTTTTTTTTCCTTCATTTATTTGGTTTTCAATATGTGAAATGGTTTTATTTATTAAAGGTCACGTGATAGGATTTTTTCTTTTTTCCTTGTTATATGATAATGTTCGATTATGCGATAGCTGGTAACAATGTGTAGCTTTCTTGAATTGGTATTTCGGTAATTCAAACCTTCAAATTATCTCTACGAAATGAGAAATATTATGGAATAATCCGGTGAAGTAAAGAGCGTGGGTCCAGAGTTTTATGGAAACGGTTGCTCAGTGCCCTTTCCATCGTTGGAGACTCTTCGTTTTGAGTATATGCAAGAGTGGGAAGAGTGGATTCCTCGCAAAGCTGGTCAAGAAGTTGAAGGGTTTCCTAAGCTGCGAATGCTTTCTCTTATCGGTTGTTTTAAGCTGCAAGGGACATTGCCGGAGCGTCTTCCTTTATTGGAGAAGCTCGTCATCAGAAGTTGTGAACAGTTGCTAGTGACAATTCAATGTCTTCCAGCTCTCAGTGAATTAGAAATTGATGGATGTAAAAGGATGGTGTTCAGCAGCCCAATCGACCTCCGCTCATTGAAATCAGTGCTTTTAGGTGATATGGCGAATGAAATGGTTTTAGCTGGTCTATTTGAGCAAGGGCTACCTAAATTGGAAAATTTAAAGATTCAAAATGTCCGAGCGCAAACATATTTGTGGCCGAGTGAAAATCGGTTATTGGAAGACATTAGCTCCCTTAATCAGCTGCAGATTTTAGAATGTCCCCAACTTCTTTCCTTGGTCACAGAGGAAGATCATGACCAACAACAGCCAGAGTTGCCGTGCAGGCTTCAATATCTAGCATTGAGACATTGTAAAGGCCTTATAAAGGTACCAGAAGCATTGCTCACCCTTAGTTCCCTTACAGAGATGCGAATATATGGCTGCGCTTCCCTTGTTTCCTTTCCTCAGGCCGCTCTGCCTTCCCGATTGAGAACAATTAAAATTGAAGAATGCGATGCTTTGGAATCCTTACCTGAGGCATGGATGCGCAACTCCAATTCATCTCTTCAGAGTTTGGAGATTAGGGGTTGTATGTCACTTGTTTCCTTTCCTCAGGCTGCTCTGCCTTCCCAGTTGAGATCAATTGTAATTAGAGAATGCGGTGCTTTGGAATCCATACCTGAGGCATGGATGCGCAACTCCAATTCATCTCTTCAGAGTTTGTAGATTAGGCGTTGTATGTCACTTGTTTCCTTTCCTCAGGCTGCTCTGCCTTCCCAGTTGAGATCAATTGTAATTAGAGAATGTGATGCTTTGGAATCCTTACCTGAGGCATGGATGCAAAATAGCAGTGCATCTCTCGAAAGCTTGAAGATTTTTAACTGTAATTCTTTGACATATATTGGTAGAATCCAGCTACCTCCGAGCTTGAAGCAGCTGATTATCTTTGGATGTCATAATTTAAGGACTTTGACAGGGGAACAGGACATCTGCAGTGGCAGCAGTGGGTGCACCTTCCTCACATCCTCGTCTTCAGAAAATGAGTTACCTGCCACGCTGGAGCACCTTCAGGTTAGAGATTGCTCGAATCTTGCTTTATTGTCACGGAATGGAAAATCTACCTCAGGCCCTTAAGTTCCTCGAGGTCAGTTACTGTTCAAAGCTGGAGTCGTTGGCAGAAAGGTTGGACACCACATCCCTTGAAGAAATCCGTATTTCAGGGCCGTTTGGATTACCTGCCGGCTTGCATAATCTCCACCATCTTCAAAAGATTAGGGTAGATGGATGTCCAAATCTTGAGTCATTTCCCGAGGAAGGATTGCCTTCTACGAGATTGACTAGTCTCAAGATATTTGGCTGTAAGAATTTGAAGGCCTTACCCAACTGCATGCACAGTCTCACCTCTCTTCTAAATTTAAAAATAGGTTGCTGTCCCAGCTTGGTATCTTTCCCAGAGGATGGTTTTCCCACCAACCTCCAGTCACTTGAGTTTGTAGATCTGAAGATATCAAAGCCATTGTTCGAGTGGGGATTGAACAGATTCACCTCTCTCAGGAGATTACAAATCAGAGGAGGATGCCCAGACCTGGTGTCATCTCCACGGTTTCCCACCTCTCTAACCGAACTGATGATGTCAGGTATGCCAAATCTGGAACGCCTGTCTTCAATTGGTGAAAACCTCACTTCATTGGAAATTCTGCTTCTCGATTATTGTCCGAAGCTCGAATACTTTTCAAAGCAGGGCCTGCCTAAATCGCTTTTGCGACTAATTATCTATAAGTGCCCGTTGATAGAGAAAAGTTGCAGAAAGGATGAAGGAAAATATTGGCCCGTGATTACCCATATACCTTGTGTGGCAATTAATAGCAGAAAGTTTTTTAAAGAAAGGTTTTTTTCTAATTACCTGTAGTTTAACTGATTTTTGTGCTATTGAATTTAATTGTCTCGTGATTGAAAATTGAAAGTTTTCAATATGGAATAAGGCTTTTGTTTTTAAGTCTTCTATTGTTTGGTGAGTTACGTTTAAGTTGTTGTTTTTTTTTTTTTTTTTATAATAATCTAAAGCTTACATTTCTCTTGTGCGTCGATTATGTGATGGGTATTAATTTTCTTGTGATTAAAAATTAAGTCTTTTATTGTTTGGTGGTTACGTTTTAAATTGTTTTTTTTTCCTTCATTTATTTGGTTTTCAATATGTGAAATGGTTTTATTTATTAAAGGTCACATGATAGGATTTTTTCTTTTTTCCTTGTTATATGATAATGTTCGATTATGCGATAGCTGGTAACAATGTGTAGCTTTCTTGAATTGGTATTTCGGTAATGAAAACCTTCAAATTATCTCTAATCTCGTGATGCAGATATTTTTTTTTCCCCAACAAACGTTTTATGCTTTTTGATTTACGAAATGAGAAATAATGTAACTGACTTACGTGCTATTGAATTTAATTGTCTCGTGATTAAAAATTAAAGTCTTCGATATGGAATAAGGCTTTTGTTTTTTAGTCTTCTATTATTTGGTGAGTTACGTTTTAAATTGTTGTTGTTGCTGTTGTTTTTTTTTTCTTTAATAAGCTGAAGCTTACATTTCTCTTATGCGTCGATTATCTTGTGATTAAAAATTAAAAGTCTTCCATGGACATATCTATGTTGAGGCTTTGAGGCTGTTGTCTCTAAGGCTTTTATTATTTGGTGGTTACGTTTTAAATTGTTTCTTTTCCTTCCTTTATTTGGTTTTAAGTACGTGAAATGGTTTTATTTATTAAAGGTCACATGATAGGAATTTTTCTTTTTTTCTTTTTAATATGATAATGTTGATTATGTGATAAAGGTCACAATGTTTAGCTTTCCTGATGCAGATATTTTTTTTCCCCAACAAACGTTTTATGCATATTGACTTATGAAATGAGAAATATTATGGAATAATCCGGTGAATTGCTCTGACTCAACATTTTTCAGTGTTATTTGCTCTGCTTTAATGTGTGCTGGTGAGCGGTCACTTGTTTTTTTAATTTCCCCTGCACTTGCGATATCAAATTATTGTCTATTGACTGGCTTTTGGGCTTGAAATTGAAGTGATGAGAATGAAAATCCCGTATTGCAAAAGATATGTTGGTTTAAGCCAACTTTGTCTTAACCCCTAGAGATGATAATCATTATTTTTAGCTCTTTATACAAAAATCTATGAATCACAAGTGTTTCATTATGCAAGACTATAGCCTTTTTACTTCCATAGTTAGTGCACCATCTTGATCATTGAAGTGAGGACAACAATTACAAAAGTTATGAAGCATTGAACTAGACCATGTGAATTATGAGATAACAGATATATATGTACACACAAGCATTGAACTGAACTGTCATGAAAAAATTGAAGCGGACTATGTTAATGATAACAATTTGTTTCTTAATTTTTATGTTTTAGAAATATGGTCAGCCGTAAATCTAAATGGGAATATAAGCTAATGGCTACCCTTCCCTTACAAGCCAGCTTTATAGGGGTACGTTCTAGGTTCCTATCATAATCATGTACAAACCATGACAATGTCTATCTTTGATGAAAATAAGTGATTAAGGCATAAACAGCAAAACTGAAATTACTATTACCTGTGTTTGATTAGTCCCCTGCCAGCTTTTATTAGAAAAGGCACACCATCCCAACTTGCATTGTCAATGTATGCAGCAGCAAAATACGTGGGGGTCAGGCTGTTCAATTTAACATCAACCTCGTCTCCGGAGGTAGCTTTATGTTGGCCAAGAAAGACATTGCTTGGTTCCAATCTGCAAATTGACCTCAAAACTTTGACCTGAAATGGATGAGCTTCTTATCGATAAGACCACATGCAATCAAATTTTGTTGTATTCATTTTTTTACTTTCAAGGAGGCAAGGGATAGAAACAGAATATTTATTAGTATAAAGGACTTTACAGAGAAAGGTGGAGTAGATGTCCTTCCTCGCAAAACAAATATAAAACCTTCTACAGAACTTTCATAAGAAATTAGGCAATACAGAATAGCCTCTGAAAAAGCAAAATTATTCGCATGCTGCCCCACAACCTTTTTGGTCAAAAAACTGTGTAAGTTCTATCAAAATGATGCTGACAAGGATACAAGAATTTGAGATTTACCTCATAAGAAATTAATACATTCTTCCTAAGGATTTTCAAAACTCATTTTTTGTTTTTACAATCACATTCACATAACCTGCAATATAGTTCATAAACCCACAACTTGATAAAACTGATGCCTTTCTAGCTTTCTCCAGATTCAATAAGACAGATGAAGTTAGGGACATCCACAAAAAGCTAGCAATTTTAACAAGTATATTCCTCAACTTCACTGCCGTATTAGAAACAGATTACCAGCGCTTTCTAATCTTGCTTGCACATTTTTTTTTTTGGGATAAGAAACTCAAAAGTGTATTAATAAAGAAGATCTAAAACTCAAAAGTGTATTAATAAAGAAGATCTAAAACAGATAGTGGACCAGCCATCCACTAAGAGAAAAAAAAAAAGAAAAAAAAAGAGCACTATTTGAGCCATACAAAAGTATACCCAATCAACCCTACATAAGGCTAGAATCAGGTATAATCTTGCTTGCGCATTACACACAAAAAATTAACCAAATTTATGTTTGCATGTCTCTTTTGTTTTTATCAGCTGAATTGATTTTGAATAAAATAGATCATCTTGCAGAAGAGAAGGTACCTCTTCATTCTGAATATCTTCACCATCAAGACTTTTACAGGTTTCCATTGCCAGCAATGCTATGGTTTGTAGTATATGAGCAAGCACTATGTCTCAGGTGATCCCATGACCATCAAAATATCTGCATACAGCCGAGAAAATTACACAATATTTTACCATATAATGACATGAGGATAAGATAATTGGCTTTGTTAATGAAAATACAATGAATTATTTGTATTTAGTACCTTCCAGACCGCACACCCATCTCTTCTGACAAAATGACCTGCATGAAAATGCAAACAGGTAGTGGCTATCATTGGCTAATAAAAAGCACAAGTGAATGTCATTGCTTTAGAGAAAAAACAAAATTACCTGTAAACTGCATATGTATGCTCGGCCCCATAACGGCTCAAAAATTAGATTTGAGAACATTTATACTGTAAGATTCTCAATGCGATTCCTCCCCAGAAGATGATCTATCCTACAAAATTGAAGAGGAAAGTTAAAATTGAATGTATGCACACAAATAAATTAAAATTGAATGTATGCACACAAATAAATTAGTATACCTAATGCGCTTACTCACCTGTATACTTGCTTTTCCTGGGACTTGGAAAGAAGGGCTTTTCTTAGCCGCGGAGAAGACAGGCATCAAACCCGAAAGGTTTCTCACTTATTATACAATTCCAGCCTTCTGGGTTTGGGCACTAATGGCAAGAGTGGATGCAACATCCAGAAGTGCTTCTTGTAGCACAGATAGGTAAAAATATCCTGTTTGCCCCAGATCCCCCCTGCGGTAGGCAAAATATTAATTATTACAGAAAGAAAGTTGGCATGGTTAAACTAGAATGTACACAAGTGAATTGAGTCTTGCGACATTATCTCATATACTAGCTTCACCGGAACTTCTTTCTTGTTCCTTGTTATAATACCTCTCTTGTTCCTTGTTTTTAACAAAGTAATAATTGAGAAGTGCTTCAATGACGAAAAATATATTATCTATTATATTTTAAGAATTTAATCTAGAAAACCAACCTATACACAATCATTACTATAAAGTCATTCAATAATAAGTTTTGTCATATTGTACTTCCATATAAATGTATTATTTGCAACAGCTAATGATCCAACAAATAAACTATCATGCCAAATTGGAATAGGGTGATTTGCACGCTAAGATATGAATGTGAACTGAATAGTATAAACTACCACACATTAGTACTATTTAAATCTATTTTTTCCGATGTTTTTAACATTCCAGTTTTCCTTGCTACATTAGAAGCAAGTCCTATATGTTTTGATGCACATCACAACAGAATTGGATTAATGATTCGGAAAAGTAAGTACATAGAAACTGCAACAATAAAAACGAAAGGCTTGGTGAAAAAAGAACTCTATCTGTAGCAATTCTAGACAAAAGGCAAAGAGGCCTAACAACATAAAGAAATTGTGGTACTACCTCCGGAAGAAAGCCACTGTAATAGAGAGCAAATAATGCTGGGAATATCTTCCTTTTTGCTAGCTCACCAGTGGCTCCTCTAGCAGCAATGCGAAGTGAAGGTGCTTCATTGCTCTGAACGGGCAAATTTGAGGAATGTGCTTGTAATTGTGAAGTTAATCTTTTCATTTCTCAAACAGAACTGTCAGTTCAGCAATCTAGAGATTTTAAGTTTTCAATTGCAAAATATGAGAAAATGAGTATACCAATATAAATTCACATTGATAGACATAACAACTGATCATAATAAAGAAGTTAACTTGCAATAGTCTTTACCGGCCATTAGGCACAGATAATGTTGAAACTCGTTCAGAATCTTGTCCATCATTTGATGAACTACTTTCTAGATCACTATCTAACCGATACTTGTATTGTTTCTTTATAATCTGGTACTTACTCAGTAGTCCATGCTTTTTATTGCAATGCTTAAGGTTCAGTCACTCAAGTAACCATAGCTTTAAGCCTCAAAACCTTCAGTATACAGTGGCAGAACCTCCATAGACCACAAAACGATCACCAGTTACCGTGTGAATATTTTTAGCTGCCACCTAGATACAACAAAAACAAGAAAATTGTACATTCGCATAACTAATGTATGACTCTATTATACTAGAAATTTAGCAAAAATGGTTGCACCCCCCATTTTTAAGCCTCTATCACGCCAAAGATGCAATAGCTGTTTACCCATGTAATAACAGTAACAAAAGTGAAATGTCAACGTATATAACAATAGCATTCATGAAGTACTTTCAAATACTGAGACACAAATTGAAGTGTTTTAATATGTAATTGGACACAAACCCATTGGAAGAAGCAAAAACAAATTTTAATTGCCGAAGAATACCATTAAGTTAATGCATTAAGTTAATATCTTTTATTTTCAGCAAATCCATGAATTATAATATCTTTAAGCAAAAACAAATTAAATTTTCAGCAAACATTTGATTGCTTTAGTAAATTGAGAGAGAGAGAGAGAGGTATTCCAAATTGCTATGCATTCATAATTCCTTCTTCATATTTAAACATTTCTCTTGCTATTTGTTGTGATAGGCAACTAGCCCATGGTTTCGCCCTCAGCCCACAGAAGATTCAATAAGCCAGCGCACCTTGCAGCCCCAGAAAAATCAAAGAACCCAATTTTGGGATATTCTATTTCTGAATTAATATTAATATTAAACTCCAAATTTTCACAAATTTGTTGAAATAGATCAAAATATTCTTTTAATTTACAAAAATACAAACTCGAAAATTTGGACAAAAAAAATTATATACGCCCAAAATTAATTTGATAACGTCAACGATTCCGACTCAGAGACAAATCTCACTGGTGATCCTCTCACTATCAATAAAAATAAAAATTAATTTAAAAAATATCTAATGATAAATTAGTATTGGCTAATCATAATCACTATAAATAAATGTAAGTTATTGTCTATTGACTGGCTTTTAGACTTTTAGGCTGGAAACTGAAGTGGTGAGAATGAAAATGCTCTTTACTCTAACTTGATTTTATTTGGTAATCAGACAGGCTTTTGTTGTTGCTAGCTACCATTTCATTCGAATTTTGATGTTTTAAGTAGCGTTTTCAGTATTAGTTCAACCTAAAATGCAGTGAAAAGTCCTGAGACAACAACATTCTATGTGTTAGTTCAATCTTTTAAACTCCGTTTGATATATTATTATGTGTTAAATAAAATAAAAAACTATTTAAATATTTGATTAATGATTATTTATCAAATGTTTTTAAACGATTTTATATCACAATCAAATGGTAAAAGATAAATAACCCAGCCAATTGCTCATGCTTGACTTTAGTGGCAAAAACGAGTGGAGTGACGTCGTGGTGTTTTGGTCGTCGCTAGCTGAATTATTGGTGCTGATTATAAAAAATAAAGCTTTGTTTTTGTGCAAACCTTTTCACATTACCCGCTCTTGCTTGCTGTACTTATCTTGACTTTGTTCAATTTCTGCAGATTTTTTCTTCCTCTTTCTTCAAAATTTACTCTATTCCCTTCAACCACAAAAAAAAATTAAAAATTAAAAAAATGTCATTCATCGGAGAGGCGGTGCTGGGTGCGTCAGTTCAGATGCTGTTAGAAAAACTGGCTTCACAGGGACTTAAGCTGTTGACACAGCATGAGAAGTTGAAGGCTGGTTTCATCAGGTGGAAGGGAATGTTGGAGATGATTCAGGCAGTGCTTGCTGATGCTGAGGATAGGCAGACCAGGGAGAAGTCGGTTAAGATTTGGCTCCACAATCTTCAGAACTTGGCTTATGATGTTGAAGACGTGTTGGATGAGTTCGAAACCGAAGCTCTGCGGAGGGAGTTGCTGCTTCAAGAACCAGCTGCTGCTGATCAACCCAGTGCAAGTACGAGTTTCACTGATTCGTTGAAGAGGAAGCTCACTGACGCTGCTATAACCAGAAAAATTCGGAAGTTGTTTACCTCTGATAGTCCTCGATCATCATTTAATTTTGAATCCAAGATGGTGTCAAAAATAGAGGAGTTCACTGCTCGGCTGCATGATATTGAAAGGCAAAAAGACCTGTTAAAATTGAAAAATGTAATTCCAGTTGGCAAGCCTCGAGATGTAGGACAAAGATTACCCACAACGTCTTTGGTGAATGAAGCCAAAGTTTATGGCAGGGAAAAAGATAAGGAGGAGATTGTTGAATTGTTGTTGAGGAATGATTTCAGAGCTGATGATGGATTCTCTGTTATTTCTATTAATGGAATGGGCGGCGTTGGGAAGACAACTCTTGCTCAGCTTGTCTATAATGATGATCGAGTGCAACGTCATTTTGAGATCAGAGCGTGGACTTGTGTCTCTGAGGATTTTGATGTCTCCAGGGTAACAAAATCTATCCTAAATTCCATTGCTAGTGATCAGTGCAAGGACAGAGATGATTTAAATTTGCTTCAAGTGAAACTGAAGAAGCAATTGTCGGGAAAGAAATTTTTGCTTGTTTTGGATGACGTGTGGAACGAGAATTACGAAAATTGGAGCATTTTGAGCCGTCCCTTTGGAGCCGGTGCACTCGGAAGTAAGGTTGTTGTCACAACTCGCAATCTAGGTGTTACAGAGAATATGACGACTGATCCAGCGTATCAATTGAAAGAGTTGTCAAACGATGATTGTTTGCGTCTGCTCACTCAAATCTCCTTGGGGGCTAGGGATTTCAGCATGCACCAATCCTTGAAAGAAGTTGGAGAGAAGATAGCGATGAAGTGCGGAGGATTGCCTTTGGCCGCAAAGACTCTTGGCGGCCTTTTACGCGGCAGATATGACCCAAGAGATTGGGAATTTGTGCTCAATACCGACATATGGAATTTACGAGAGGAAAATTGTAATATTTTGCCAGCCCTAAGAGTGAGCTACCATTTTCTTCCTCCACAGTTGAAACAGTGCTTCGCATACTGCTCATTGGTTCCCAAAGATTATGAATTTGAAGAGGAGGAGATAATTTTATTGTGGACGGCTGAAGGTTTCTTGGACCAAGAATACAATGGAAGGAAAATGGAAGATTTGGGCCGCGAGTTCGTTCAGGAGTTACATTCAAGGTCATTATTTCAAAAGTCAAGTAATGATGCATCCCGATTTGTGATGCACGACCTCATTAATGACCTTGCTCGGTGGGCTGCAGGGGAGATATGCTTCAGACTGGACGATATGTTCGAGGGAGAAAACGGACAAAAGTTTTCTGAAAGTCTTCGTCATTTTTCGTACATTCGTGGAGAATATGATGGCGAAAAGAGGTTGAAGTCCATTTGTTATGTGGAACATTTGCGAACCTTTTTACCAGTAAATTTGTACGGGGGTGATTATTTGGCCCGGAGTGTTCTTCAGGGGTTGTTGAATCTCCCACACTTAAGGGTCTTTTCTTTTCGTGGGTATTGTAACATCTTCAACCTGCCTAATGAAATTGGAAACTTGAAGCATTTACGCTTCCTAAACTTATCCAGAACAGAAATTCAAATTCTGCCAGAGTCAATTAACTCACTGTACAACTTGCATACAATTTTATTGGAAGACTGTCATCGGCTCAAGAAGTTGTGTCATGACATGGGAAATCTGAAGAAGTTGCGTCATCTGAAAAATTCAAATGTTCATTCATTGGAAGAAATGCCAAAGGGGTTCGGTAAATTGACTTGTCTCTTGACGTTGTGTAGATTTGTTGTGGGAAAAGACAGTGGTTCTGGGCTGCGAGAGTTAAAGTCTTTGACGCATCTTCAGGGGAGACTACAAATCTCGAAGTTGGAGAATGTGAAAGATGTTGGCGATGCCAGTGAGGCTCAGTTAAACAACAAGGTGAATCTTAAAGCTTTATTGCTCAAATGGAGTGCACGGCACGTTCGGAACCTTGACCAGCATGAATTTGAGACACGTGTTCTTAACATGCTAAGACCACATCAAGATCTAGAGGAGCTCACCATCACAGGCTACGGTGGTACAAAATTTCCAATTTGGTTAGGAGATTTCTCTTTCTCAAAATTAGTGAGTCTAAAATTTGAATGTTGTGGCATGTGTACATATTTGCCGTCAGTTGGGCAACTACCGCTTCTAAAGCATCTTTCGATAAGCAGAATGGATAGAGTAAAGAGAGTGGGTCTAGAGTTTTATGGAAACCGTTGTTCAGTGCCCTTTCAATCGCTGGAGACTCTTTCCTTTGTGGATATGCAAGAATGGGAAGAGTGGATTCCTTGTGGATCTGTTCGAGAATTTGATGAGGTGTTTCCTAAGCTGCGAATGCTTTCTCTTGTGAGGTGTTCTAAACTGCAAGGTACATTGCCGAAACGTCTTCCTTTATTGGAGAGGCTCGTCATCAGAAGTTGTGAACAGTTGCTAGTGACAATTCAATGTCTTCCAGCTCTCAGTGAATTAGAAATCAATGGATGTAAAAGGGTGGTGTTCAGCAGCCCAATCGACCTCCGCTCATTGAAATCAGTGCTTTTAGGGAATATGACAAATGAAGTAGTTTTAGCAGGTCTATTTGAGCAAGGGCTGCCTCAATTGGGAATTTTAGAGATTCAAAATGTCCTAGAGCAAACATATTTGTGGCAGAGTGAAACTCGGTTATTGGAAAACATTAGCTCCCTTAATCTGCTACGGATTTCAGGATGTCCCCATCTTCTTTCCTTGGTCACAGAGGAAGATCGGGACCAACAACAGCCACAGTTGCCGTGCAGTCTTCAGTATATGGAATTGAGTTATTGTGAGGGCCTTAGAAAGCTACCACAAGCATTGCTCACCCTTAGTTCCCTTACAGGGATGCATATATATGGCTGCGCTTCCCTTGTTTCCTTTCCTCAGGCTGCTTTGCCTTCCCAGTTGAGATCAGTTAAAATTGAAGAATGCGATGCTTTGGAATCCTTACCTGAGGCATGGATGCGCAACTCCAATTCATCTCTTCAGAGTTTGAAGATTCAGGGTTGTAAGTCACTTGTTTCCTTTCCCGAGGTTGCTCTGCCTTCTGGATTGGGAACAATTAAAATTAAAGAATGCGGTGCTTTGGAATCCTTACCCGAGGCATGGATGCAAAATAGCAGTACATCTCTTGAAAGTCTGAAGATTTATTACTGTGATTCTTTGACATATATTGCTAGAATCCAGCTACCTCCGAGCTTGAAGCAGCTGATTATCTTTGGATGTCATAATTTAAGGACTTTGACAGGGGAGCAGGACATCCGCAGTAGCAGCAGTGGGTGCACCTCCCTAACATCCTCTTCTTCAGAAAATGAGTTACCTGCCATGCTGGAGCACCTTGAGGTTAGTGTTTGCTCGAATCTTGCTTTATTGTCATGGAATGGAAATCTACCTCAGGCCCTTAAGTTCCTCGTGGTCAGTAACTGTTCAAAGCTGGAGTCGTTAGCAGAAAGGTTGGACAACACATCCCTTGAAGAAATTGATATTTCAAGGCTTGAAAATCTTAAATCATTACCTGCCGGTTTGCATAATCTCCACCATCTTCAAAAGATTAGTGTAGATGGATGTCCAAATCTGGAGTCATTTCCCGAAGAAGGATTGCCTTCTACGAAACTGACTAGTCTCCAGATATTTGATTGTAAGAATCTGAAGGCCTTACCCAACTGCATGCACAATCTCACCTCTCTTCTACAATTAGAAATAGTTCGGTGCCCTCGCTTGGTATCTTTCCCAGAGGATGGTTTTCCCACCAACCTCCAATCACTTAAGGTTGAAGATCTGAAGATATCAAAGCCATTGTTCGAGTGGGGATTGAACAGATTCACCTCTCTCAGGAAATTAGAAATCATAGGAGGATGTCCGGACCTGGTGTCATCTCTGCGGTTTCCCATCTCTCTAACCGAACTGAAGATGTCAGGTATGCCAAATCTGGAACGCCTGTCTTCAATTGGCGAAAACCTCACTTCATTGGAAATTCTGGATCTCTATAATTGTCCGAAGCTCAAACACTTTTCAAAGCAGGGCCTGCCTAAATCACTTTTGCAACTAACTATCGATGAGTGCCCGTTGATAGAGAAAAGGTGCAGAAAGGATAAAGGAAAATATTGGCCCATGATTACCCATATACCTTGTGTGAAAATTAATTGGTGGGTTAGGTTTTAAATTGTTTCTCTCCCTTCATTAATTGGTTTTAAATGTGTGAAATGGTATTATTTATTAAGGGTGTCACATGATAGGAATTTTTTTTTTTTCATCTATATATGATAATGTTGATTATGCGATAGCTGTTAACAATGTTAGCTTTCTTGAATTGGTATTTCAGTAATTCGAATCTTCAAATTATCTCTAATCTCGTGTTGCGGACTTTTTTTTTTTTCCCCCAACAAAAGTTTTATGCTTATTGACTTGTGAAATGAGAAATATTATCGATTAGCCTGGTGGATTGAACAGATTCAAGCAATTTTCACTGTTATTTGCCCAACTTTAATGTGTGTTGGTCAGTGGTCACCTGTTTTTCCAATTTCCCCAGCATTTGTGATCTCAAGTTATGTCTATTGACTGGCTTTTAGACTTTTAGGCTTGAAATTGAAGCGATGAGAATGAAAATGCTCTTTACTCTATTAACTTGATTTTATTTGGTAATCGGACAGGCTCTTGTTGTGCTAGCTACCATTTCATTCGAATTTTGATGTTTTAAGTAACGTTTGCGGTATTAGTTCAATCTAAAATGTAGTGAAAAGTCCTGAGACAACAACATTCTATGTATTAGTTCAATCTTTTAAACTCTGTTTGATATTTATGGTGCCGTGGTTTAAAAACCACTAACTAACTACCGTAAAACGAAAATTGTAGCGTATAAATATCCTAATGAATAAGGGTCCAAGTAAAATAAAATTATTCACTCCAGGTTAGCAAAATGCAAGCTCTCTTGAGATTCATGATAAGCCTTTGAAGTGAAAGAGCCAAGAGATGACAAAGGCAAAGACCATGCCACAAGTTTTGTTTATGAAGCTGCATTTGAGTAAGGCTTCTCAGCTATTCAAGTGGGGTATACGTTGACTGTTTATGGTAGTAAAAATTTTGAAGTGGAGTCTTCAAGGCGTTTGTTGAAATGCCTGAAAGAAAAAAGGCTTGTATTAGTTGTAATATCGAAATGGTGAGCCATCACTACTCTGCTTTCCAGTGGAGGAGGAAATGCAAATCCTCAACATTTTCTTCAGTGGTGAACAATTCTTCTTTCAGGAAATCTTTCATTCCTAACCCAAAACGGCCAGGCTTTGTGGGTTATGGCTTCGAGGGCCTGCGTCTTTCTTGGGTTTCTGCAAACACAAGCTCTGACATATTATATATGGGGATTCTCTTTGAAGAATCAGAAGCCAAAAATAAGAGCCAGGCTCAGCTGATTCTGACTGGAGCTGCTCAAATTATACTGGCTTCAGACCCAAGAGGTTTTCCTTTAGATTCAACGCAAAAGTACTTGAATTGGATTCATGTTATGGCATTTGGCTACCACATGCCTCAGAGAGTAGATTCTACCGGAGATCATGCAGCTGATGAGCTGGTTTTGGTGATCCTTTCTAAGGATATATGCTTGGATTCTGATGAATCCTGAGGATATGGCATTGATGAACATACAAAAGTGCCGGCAATTACAGATGCATGAGACATGATCTATAAGGCATCAGGAGTTGCATTGCGAAGACATTAACAAGGTTTCTGATGCCGAGGATTCTGTGCCCTCCTTTTATTATTATTATTTTAATCGATAGGGTTATTAATATTATTAACAAGGTTTCTCATGCTGGTTATGTTGCTTGGCAATCACGAAAATTGGGTGCTCTCTGAAGCTAGAGGTAAGCAAAGCTTCAATTATTGATTCTAAGTAATCTGTTTTATCATCCTCTATTATTAAGTAAAGCTGATTAATCCAAGTTCATTTCTGAGTTTGTATGCAGCTAGTTAAATTAATCATTTAATCACTAATTTTATGATGTTGGCTTATTGCTTTTCAATGGCCTGCCAAAATTGTTAGTTTATTGCTTTTTTAATTGCTTGCAGGATTTTTATTTAGCCGGAACAAAAGTACGAACGGTGAAATTTAGTTAGAGTTACATTAATTTAACTCATTAAATTTTCCCTCTTGCTATTTTAAAAATCTAGAGCCATCCAAATTTCTAATTTCTCTTTTCAGTATAGAGTTACGTACTCAATTCTCTTATCTGACAGATCAGAACACGGAAATCTATTTTATTAAAGTAATAGATTGAAAATAATTTGCATCCAAATCTTTATGCCACCTCTGGTTACCACAGTAATCAATTTTACAGCCCAGGCAGATGACAAAAAGAAACAAAACGAGGTTGGTTTATTATCAATCACTTGCCCTACAACTGCATGCTGTATATTTCTGTTCTGGGAAAAAGTTACTGGATCAGGGCTCTGTGTCTTTTATTTATTATTTTATTATTATTATTGTTATTTTTATCGATAGGGTTATTGGACTCAGCTAAAGAAACAAAGAGCAAAGTATCAAATTCTGCAGTTACTGATGAATTTAGTAAACAAGGTTCAAAAATAAGCTTGGGGAGGGTGGATATGGCCCTATCTCTGTGACAGTATTTCAGCCGACTGTTTAAATAATATGGCATCAAACCCAATGTCTTGAGTTCAAACCTTGAACACGTGTTGATTGTACTTTTATTCCAGGGCATATTGCTAGATGGACGAGAAATAGCAATGAAGAAACTTTCAGACACATCAACACAACGGATTTGAGGGGTTGAAGAATGAGGTTGTGCTAACTGCAAAGCTTCGGCATATAAATCTTGTTAGAGTTTTGGGATTTTACATTGACAGAGAGCAGAGCAAATGCCTATTTCCGAGCGCACGCCTAAGAACCTTGGACGGCTGCCTGCTTGGTCCGGTTTTTCTTCTCCTCTTTGCTTGCCTTTTAAATAAATGAGTGAAGTTAATTGATCAAAATCAATACTTAATCTATCCATTGCTGCAGCATCCTTTGTTTCTATATCTGAACGTATCTTCTTGTTCCTTATATTATAACGGTTAGCTGATGTTAGAATTGGTCTGCTATTTGATGGAATGAGTTAGATGAATGATGAATGGCTCTGTTAAATTGTTTTATGCTTATTGACTTATGAAATGAGAAATATTATCAATTAATCTGGTGGATTGAACAGATTCAATCATTTTTCACAGGAGTATGTTTGCATATTCCATTTTCCACTGTTATTTGCTCTGCTTTAATGTGTGTTGATCACTTGTTTTTTTTTCTTTTTTACTTCCCCAGCTTTTATGATCTCAAATTATTGTCTGTTGACTGGCTTTTAGGATTTTAGCCTTGAAATTGAAGTAATGAGAATGAAAATGCTCTTTACTCTGTTAACTTGATTTTATTTAGTAGCTAACCTTTCATCGAATTTCGATTTGTTAGGTAGAAAATGCTCTTTACCATGTTGCTCCCGACTAGAATGGCCTCGTGATGAAAATCTCCACTCTGCATTTTATGGCTAACCTTGGTGAGCTGAGTGCATCCCATACAGTAAAAGAAATGTTGCTTTAGGCCAACTCAATCTTAACTCCTAGAGACGGCAATCATTATGTGATAGGTATTAATAATGTCAGCTTTCAAATCTTTAAATTTTCTTTAATCACTGTGTTGCAGGTACTTATCCCAGGTATTTAAACAAAAAGCATATCATATTAGCAGAATAGTCCTTGTAGCTCTGATATTGTTTTTGAATCTGACAATGAATTTCCACAGAGATATTCTGGTTGCTCGCCTACAGCCTAAAGTGCTCTTAAGTTGCCTTTGTGCATACCCCAGCCTCACCTGCAAAATTAATATATATTACCTTTGTAACCAAAAAAAAAAAATTATATAGCTCTTCATCATTTTCCTTTTGCAACTGTTCCCTCGAGCTTCATTTTCCTCTTTTTAAGTTGTTACACTCTTTAGACACATTACAATCTGAAATCTACTATGAATCTATATACAAACTATGTGTGGATTTTTTTTTTTAAATAATTTTTACAATCTACAGATATATAACTTATATTAGACTTTCTAATACAACTCGCCGACAATTAACTTAGAAATCTACTCGCTCAAATATACAAATCCTTCTATATTAAAATTTAGGAAAATCAGCCCTGTGAGGGCTCGTGGTTTACTAAAGGAATTTTCATTATTTAGTATTTAGTATTTAATATAGTCCTGACTATGCCCCTGTTTCGGTATATTAACATATCTTCTTGTTACTTCCATGCTATTGCAAAGTGAGATTGAAACAGAGATGAACGAGAGAATTTTGCACATGTTTACCAAAAAAGAGATTATGTTTTGGTCTAAAATCTAAATCTGTAATTCTGTGTGATGTATGCCATGGATTTTTAATGTATACAACTCAGTACAAGAGGAGTCTAAGAAAATTATTATTCTTAAGTTTGATTTAGTTACTATTTTAAAAAAAGGACTATTAAATAGCCACAGCGTATTGTATTATAACAGTTCATTGATGTTAGAGCTGGCCCGATGTTTGATGGAATGAATTAGTTGTTCTATGAAATGCCTCTGTGAGCAGCCGCAGCCTGAATCTCAATATCAGAACTCTGTACAGCAAGCCTTACGTGGCACCTGACTAAGCAGAAACTGATAACTCATGATAAGGATGACTCAGCATAAAGAATTGTAATATTGTCATTTGTATATACTGAGCATTTCTTTGGCAAATAAAATGTATTCTGTATCTCTATATAAAATTTTGATGATGAATACAGTACAAGTTATGCCAGAAAATTTGATCTTCTAACATTCATGCTTTGTGTTTTACATTTTTAGCTTGGTATCAGAGCATGCTTCCATCTTTAGAAGCAACGAGACCTACTGAAAGGATGCTTGGGCATCAAAAGAACGACAGAAGCTGCAGATAGATACACTGTCACTCACTTAAATATCAAATAAAAAACACACAAAATAATAAAAGGATCAATGAAAAAGTTTGAATTCTATTTCAGGGTAATGTAATTGCTATTGCCTTTTATATGCATGAAGTTATGTGCAGAGCTCAGAGTTGCTTGTGATGGTAATTTTGTGCTAAATGTAACTAGTAGTGCTACGGTAAGGCTTCTATCTATGTGTAATATTAAGCGTCTATGTGTAATATTAAACATCAAAATAACTAGTAGTCTCCGCGTTTCAAAATATTATCCCTCTAAAAATTATGGCTAGGGGTTGATATCTCCACATGAATATGTATTTCGTAAGAATAATACTAAATATTTGCACTTAAGTCTTAATATTAAGTATCATTCATCTTGTGGATGATAAAATTTATATTTAGTAAAATTACTTATCTATCATCCAATAGATAGATACTACATTAGTTGAGTGCACAGTACAGTCTCTTGCTTGCTTCACTCTCCACAAATCACAATCGCAAATCATTCACAATTACAAACTAGACTTGTTCAATTTCTGAAGATTTTTTTTTCTTCTTCGTTTTTCCTCATTTACTATGTTTCTCCAAAAAAATAATAATAATAAAGGGATGATGTTCGTACTCTCCATGACTTAAGATATTTTCCCTCTCACAAATATAGCTAGGGGTAAACTTTTCCTCGTGAATATGTATAATGTAATAATAATCCTAAATATTCGAACTTGAGTATCAATGTTATGTGTCATTCGTCTTGTGGATGATAAATTTTGTGACTAATAAAGTTACTTATCTACCATCTAATGGATGGATAGCACATTAGTTAGAATTCAAATGTTAAGATCTTTGCATTACTCTAGTTGTAAACACATAATTAATTGATAACTAAGCTAGAGATATGTTAAGGAAAACATAAATATACAATACTATTATACTTATTATTGGTGTGAAAATCATGAAATGTGAATTTTCTCAATTGTATTACTGCCTGATCTTAACTTAGGATTGTTTACAGCATATACATAGAATTGATAGATAGTAAAGCTAAGTGGCATAGGTTATTGCTCAATTTATGAAGAAAAGAACATGTAATGATCAACAAATTAAGATTTTGAAATTCAAAACCAAGACCAAAAGAAGCTTCATAAAGTATTAAGAGTGATGCAAGAAACGGATCGGACGAAATATTTTAAAGTTGAAGAAAGTAAGCATTTGCCTTTATGAAACGTTTACTTATATTCTAAAGAAATAATTAATTTTCGAGAAGAAATGTCATCTCTGCTTTAACAATTTTGGCATATACATTGCTTGTATCCTGTAAAGAATCTTGACAAAGCTCAATTAGTAAAGAAAAGCTTTGTAAGATGCCTAATTAATAAAGACAAAGTAAAAACTTGAATGGATGAAGAAAGAATATACTTACGGCATGTTTGGTTTGAAGAAATATAAGGAGAGGAGACGAGAGGAAAGGAGGAGAGAGGAAAAAAAGGGGTCAAAGAAAAATTTCATGGCCAACCAAACAATGAAAATGAGATTAACCCTCTTTCTCAATCATTTTCTCTTCTCGTTTTTCCTTTCCATTCCTCTCGTCTCCTACTATTTCTTCCAACGAAACATTCACTTAGAATTGTTATATAGTAAAGCTTTAGCTTATTTTTCAATTTATGTAAAACAAAACTTGTAAAGACGAATAACTTAAGATTTTGAAATTCAAAATCAAGACCAAAAGAAGCTTCAACAAAGCATGCAGAGCAGCACAAGAAATGGATCGGACAAAATATTTTAGAGGTCGAAGAAAGCAAATGCATTGCTTATATAAAACGTTTACATATATGCTAAGAAACAATTAATTTTTCGAAAAGAAATGTCATTTCTGCTTTAACAATTTTGAAATGTACATTTTGCGTTCTCTGTGAGTGAATAGATAGAATCTTGGCCGAGTTTAATTAGTAGGGAAAAAAGCTTTGGGTCTTTCAGAGATGACAAAAGTAAACAAAGATAAAGCAAAAACTTAAATGAATGAGAACTAATATATACTTTTATAAAAAAGAGATGCCCAAAATCACAAAAAGAGAATTTTACAAAATGGGAAACTAAAGTGCCATCATAAAAGAAAGATGAATAATAACTTGATATTTATGCTTTGCAACAATCCTCCCAAGCGTATTTTATTTAATTTAACAGACAAGACTGACGATCAACCTTTGATTGCCACAGGACATAACTTACCTAACCATGAATGCACTTTGCATGCAGAGTCACCTGAATATATTTTAATGAAAAAAATTGTAAGAATAGTATTCAGCCAGAGTCAAAATAGATTTTAAAATAGACAACTTTTTTTTTTTTTATGAACAAAAAAAAAACAATGAATGTCTTCTAGAGTACTTGCCAATAAAGAAAGAAAAGAAAAAATGTACAAAAAGACAAAGATATTGAAAATGCAGTTTTACTATTTATATTAAGAATAATTTTAGTTAATTTAGTTCAAATTCATCTTTCATATTAATGCTGGCTTTTAAACTTGAATTCGGCCCTAGGACGGAACTCATTTGGTCGTGAATGTACTTTGCACCAAGGTCACATGAGTTGGACTAACAATCGAGGGCAAGGATTGGTATTTCTCATTCTCATCCCAATGTTAAACAAAAACATTGAATTTTCAATTTTCAAATACTCATTTTTTTTAATAGAAAATAAAGCAAAATATTCTTTCCCCTGTCCTTTTCAATATATACTTTTCATATTAAAAAAGGAAAAAGCCACTTACGTCCCTAAAGTTTGCTTAAGTTTCATAAATGGTTAAATAGACATCTTTTGTTACTACTATACCATTTGATTATAACAATCCAATTAAATATAAATATAGTAATAAGATGAAAATAATAAATAAATATCATATGATACAAATAAACTCTTACAATAAGTATAATTAATAAAATTACGTATATAATGGAAATTATTTTTAATATTAAGATATTATTAGTCTATCCGATGAAATTTATTAATATTAAAATTTATTAATCCAAAAATTGACTTTAAAATTTATATTGATATAGACATAATTAAAAAAATTATCATAAATAAAATAAAATAAATTTTATAAATTACTATGAATGTTCTGTATAATTATTTCAATATTATGAATGTGCTTGGTCTGATTCTGCACAACCGTAGTCATAATCTGAGCCAGCCTATCAAATGACTGCTCAATGTTCGGAACATTCCCCGCGGTCTGTTCTATAGTCTCATCTGTCGGGGATTCAACTACCCCCTCACGCACAGGTTCATTTTCCCTCGCAGGTATACTACTAGGAGTCAACCCAGTTACTAACATAGTACGTCCACGGCCACGACCACGTCTACTGCTACTACGACGCATGATGGTGCCTACAAAATATCAATTTCAACTTTAATAACTTATTCTGACTCAGACAGTAAAGTCTACAGAATCTAAAACCATGCTTTGATACCAACTAAAACGACCCGGCCCGAACTCCAGGGCGAATCTATCTAGACTCATCAAAACCGAACTGATAATAAACTAACAAATAAGGATTCTACCAAAAATTCAGCAGAATCTCCCCTACAAATATAACACTCCCATCCTGCACAAGTGTAAAACAAACACTTCCAAATAATCTAATAAACAACAAACTCCAATACTCAACATTATCAGCCATATTATTGAATTTCATCTAAGATATTTCAAAAGTTTCAAAAGATTATATTGTCACTGGTAGTACTATACATTGGTTTATTCTTAGTCTCAAAAGAATAATACACCAAAATTATACAATCCCAAAATAATGAGCTTATCAAAATGCTCTGACAAAAAATCTACATCTGCTATTATAAGGTGGCCAAAATCTCAAAATATCTACAATCGCTGGGTCGGTTTAGTGTACGTGCAACCTCCTGTGGAAGGAAAAATACGATAAAACGGGATGAGTATAAAACTCAGTGAGCTCAGTGAGTGGATAATAGTTTTCTTTTGAAAATAACTTACTATAAAATAATTTACTCGTTCGCGAAATAATGTCAGCAAAATATCATAAGAGTTCCAGTAAACTTATGTAATTTAAATCATGCACTGATACAACAATAATACATAATATTGCATAAAATCAAAGAATTCACATTTATCATAGCAAATACTGAATATTAAAACTATCACGAAAACAAATACCTAGGGGAAATAATCTCGTCATATCTGGCCCTCGACGAACATGAAATGATGTACTATTTGGGTACCGTCATGTCCCGGCCACCAGATAGACAGGGAAGTACCATCTCATATCTCATCATATCTGTGCATGCATCAAGTCCCCAAAGGACAAAAGCGCCCAAACACATGGCTCAAAGCCTCTGTGTGTACTCAAACGGGCCCCAAAGGCCTGTATCTCATCTGTATCTTAATATCTTTACTAATCATGTTGTGTACGCATCATGCTGCATGCATATGCCCCCAAAAGGCAAAAGCGCCCAAACACACTGCCCAAAGCCTCTATGTGTGTTCAGAAGGGCCCCAAAGGCCTATATCTCATCTCTATCACTGGGGAGGGTACTGTGCAATAATTTTAAATAAAATCTTGAAATCATAATTTCTTTCCATGAACATATGTAAATCAACTTTTCTTATCTTCAAAATACTATCGAGTTCTATTCAAAGACGATACAGCAAAACATTTAACCATACACGTTTTAATAACATACCAATACGTGAATCAAATCCATTCCGAGAAAATCATTTAATCAGATCATTCAAAATACTTATTTCACAAGCATACTTTATTATCATAATAAACTAAGAAAATAAATTTTATATATTCTACTCACAGTGACGATGTTCAGATTCGGTGGTTGTCCACGCCCGCGGACTGATTCTCCCCCGCGGGTCCTCCTAAATCAAGGAAACAACATAATTATTTTCCGTAAATCTAAAATATAACTAAATTTTCGCAATACAGCTCGAAACGAGTATTTATCCTTAGTATACAACTTCCGTGTTAATAAAATTATGAAACTACCCTCGCGTCCGTAAACTCCAAAATCGTGAATTACTGAATTATCCTCGAAATCGTAATTACCAATTTATCCTCAATTCTAATTATTACGAAAATATCCACAAAGTTTGAAATTACAAAATTACGCTTAAAAATGTGAAATTATCAAAATGCCCTTGCCGGTCAACGATGACCAGAATCCAAGCGACGGTGATCGAAAAGCTCAGGTTAGATACTTTGGACCGAGCTGAATCCAATGATGCCGGCGGTGAGCTCCCACGCGCGGTGTCGTCGTTGGAATCTAGCTCGACAGCTGTGAGCTCCCAAGTGGTTAGTTGACGGCAAATCGGCTTCCCCAGTGGCAGTGGATGGTCGAAAATGGAAGCTGGTGACGTGAGGAACAAAACTCGGGTGGTGGCGCAGCCGAAAACGGATGAATAACGGCGAATCACGGTGGCGATTCCGCGGCACTTCGAGCTTCAACCGACGGTGTTCCGGCGACTTTCTGGCGACAACGACTATGGAAAGCTGACCAGCGGCTCAAGGGCTTTCGATTAGTACCTTCCTTGGCCGGTGAAGTGGCCGAAAATCGAAGATACGGCCGAGTCGGGTTCGCGGGTCTGGTCAGGTTTTCGGGTCAAAAATCTCTCTCTCTCTCACGCTTGTGTGTGCTGCGTTTCCCTTTTTTTTTATCTTTTATAATAATTTAATTTTAATTTTAATTTTAATTTTTTTTAAACCGCCTCCCTTACCGTATGTTACATTTTTAACTTGAATTTTTAGCACATAGCTTAACTAACCATGAATGCGCTTTGCACTCGCAATCACTTGAGTATATTTTAATGAAAAAAAATTGTAAGATTAGTATTCAGGCATATTCAAAATAGGTTTAAAAATAGACAACTTTTTTCTTTTGTTTTTTTATGAACAAAAAAAAAAAAAACAGTGAATGTCTTCTAGAGTGCTAATAAAGAAAGAAAAGAAAAAATGTACAAAAAGACAAAGATATTGAAAATGCTGTTTTATTATTTATATTAAGAATAATTTTAGTTAATTTAGTTCAAATTCATCTTTCATATTAATGCTGGTTTTTAAACTTTGAATGTACATTCGGTCGTGAATGTACTTTGCACCAAGGTCACATGAGTTGGACAAACAATAGAGGGCAAGGACTGGTATTTAGGGGCGAAGATTTCTCATTCTTGTCCAACATTAAACAAAAAAATTGATTTTTCAATTTTCAAATACTCATGTTTTTTTTAATAAAAAATAAAGCAAAATGTTCTTTCCCCTGTCCTTTTCAATATATACTTTTCATATTAAAAAGGGAAAAAGTCACTTACGTCGCTAAGTTTGCTTATGCTTCACAAATGGTCAAATAAATCCCTTTTGCTACTACTATACTATTTCATTATAACAATCCAATTAAATATAAATATGATGAAAATAATAAATAAATATCATATGATACAAATAAACTATTACAATAAATATAATTAATAAAATTACTTATATAATGGAAATTATTTTTAATATTAAGTTATTATTAGTGTATCCGATGAAATTTATTAATATTAAAATCTATTAATCCAAAAATTGACTTTAAAATTCATATTGATATAGACATAATTAAAAAATTATCATAAATAAAAAAATAAATTTTATAAATTACTATGAATGTTTTGTATAATTATTTCAATATTATTAATTTGTCAAATAGATTTTATTACTATTAAAAGAATATGACATATTAATGATATTAAACTAATTTTTCTAATATGACATATTAAACTCATCAGCTTGAGTTTAGGTTGATTGTTTATGGCAGTAAAAGTTTTGAAGTGGAGTCTTCAAGGCGTTTGTTGAAATGCCTGAAAGAGAAAAGAATGCTTGTTTGAGTTTTAATATTGATATGGTTAGTTAACGCAGATTATTGCACAAGGGCTTGGATTGATGGCGGAGTATTGGCCGGTGAGCTGGTTCTGGCTTTGCCTTTCTACAGATACATGCTTGGATTCTGGTGAATCCTGAGGTTAATGGCATCGATGCATCAACAGAAGGGCCAGCAATTATGGAAGCTTGAGACATCAAGAGTTACATTGAGAAGACATTATCAAGGTTTCTCATACCAAGGAAAGGAAGCTGCTTGGCTATGTTGCATGGCAATGACGATAATTGGGCGCTCTCTCAAGCTGCAGGTAAGCAAAGCTTTTATTAAAATTAGCTAATAATTTTATGACGTTAATGGCCTGCCAAAATTATTAGTTGTTGCTTTTTTAATTGCTTGCACTTGCAGGATTTTTATTTAGCCGGAACAAAAGGACAAATGATGGAATTTAGTTATCGTTATATTAATTTAACTCATTAAATTTTCTCTCCAGCTTATGTAGCATTTTTCTGTTTTTTAAAAATCTAGAACCAGCAAAATTTCTAATTTCTCTTTTAGATTTTTCGCGACTATAGGTGGCTGATATATCCAAAAAAAAAAAATTGCAATTGCATAGCTGAAGTTGTGGTGTACAGTTTCTCAGAGCAAGAATCTGACTGATCAGAACATCAAAAATCTGTGCTTATGGTCTATTTTACGAGATAACAGATTGAAAATGATTTGTGTCAAGATCTTTATGCCACCTCTAGTTACCACTACAAATCAATTTTACAGCTCAGGAAGATGATAATAAAGAAACAAAACAGGGTGGGTGAATTTACTAACAAGGTTCAAAAATAAGCTTGGGGAGGGTGGATGTGGCCCTGTCTACGAGGTATTATTTCATCTGACTGTTTAAATAATATAGTACGGAAACCAAAGTCTAGTCCAAACCTTCAACATGCGTTGATTGTATTTTTTTTCTAGAAACAGCAGTGAAGAAACTTTCAAAGACATCTGCATTCTAATGAATGTATGGATTCCTATAATCAGACCTCTGCATTGTTAAGTTTGGTTTTATACTGCTAGAGTCAGTGGAAGGAGGAAGCCTTGAAGAGCACTGTCACTCAAATGGTCTGCCGGGCATTGAACAGCTTGGCAGTCAGATATTGAAATCTCTATTAGAGGTGCATGATACTGCAGAACTCTTTTGCCAATTTTGCGTCCTGTCTTTAACTCCAGAACAGAGCATGTCAGTCATAAGGTCATTGCGTCTTCATTACTTGTTAACTTGCTGTTTGACTTATGGTTACCAGTGGTATTAATATCTGATATGCAGGCTGATTTGGCAATCTGGTTCAAAATTATCCTTTCCCGATTTGGAACATGTTTCTCGTCTAAAGGAATTGTTGGATTATTTCGCTTTCATGCACGGCGAGGTTGCCACTTACCTGGTTACTGCATTTTGACATTTTCTCATGTTTGAGGTTATTGTTCTATAATGGGGCATCTGACATTGAATAATCTCTGTTTTGCAATTCATAGATAAGATTCCAATTATCGACTTCAAAAATGGCTTCCTAAGGCAATGTCAGTGGTTTTGATGCATTTGTTGGGAAGCCTGTCCAATAAGGTTCTTTATATCTTTGCTTATACAATTACATGGTCTTTGAATGGTGCACATTCTTTTGATAGGCGCATTAGACTGCAGATGTCTGATTATAAAAATTCATAATTCCATTATCCGGTAAAAATTCCTATTTGAATAGTGCACATTCTTCAGCATGTAAATCTTGTTCAGAGTTTTGGGAACATTGACAGAGAGAAGGGCAAATTCTTGGTCCGACTTTTCTTCTCCTCTTTGCTTGCCTTTTAAACCAATGGGTGAAATTAATTGATCAAAATTACATTTTTTTTTCAATTTTTGTAAGTTCATCCAATAGCTGTTAACAGCATTAGTAAACATATAATTAATCCAACTATTAATGATTTTAATTTGTTCATTACCAGGCCAAATATTTAATCCAAACCACAAGCCAATAAGACCAAATCCTTTTCTTCAGTTGTTCAACGTATTTCAACCCATGCCAAGTAAAGTAAATCTAATTTGGAAGCAAAGCTGCTGCTTGGCAATCAGAGAAAATTGAAAAGAAAATTCTGTTTGATCTGGATAATTGTAATATTGAATTTTAGTTTTCCATATAGAATAATTGTATCTATCTTCTGATTTTCGTCTATATATATATATATTTTCATGTTGTCATAGACTCAATAGTTTACTTAAAGGAATTTTCATTATTTAATACTTAATTCAGCCAGCTAGTTAAGTGAATTGGTAGCTGATCCAGATCACATGGAGAAATATGAAACTATTGCATGTACTGCTTCTTAGCAGGCTTTTATCCTTATATTTTGAAACAGTTTACTGCCCTGCTCTTTATTTGTACTCTATCAATTTATATTATTTTAGTGATCTTTTTTTTAGTATCCCCAGCATTTGTGAGCTCAAGTTATGTCTATTGACTGGCTTTTGGACTTTTAGGCTTGAAACGGAAGTGATGAGAATGCAAATGCTCTTTACTCTATTAACTTGATTTTATTTGGTAATAAGACAGGCTTTTGTTGTTGCTGGCTACCATTTCTTTCGAATTTTGATGTTTTAAGTAGAGTTTTCGGTATTAGTTCAATCTAAACTGCAGTGAAAAGTCCCGAAACAACAACATTCTATGAGTTAGTTCAATGGTTTTATTTATTAAGGGTCACATGATAGGATTTTTTCTTTTTTCTTTTTTATATGATAATGTTGATTATGTGATAGCTGGTAACAATGTTTAGCTTTCTTGAATTGGTATTTCGGTAATCCAAACCTTCAAATTATCTCTAATCTCGTGATGCAGATATTTTTTTTTCCAGCAAACGTTTTATGCTTATTGACTTATGAAATGAGAAATATTATGGTATAATCTGGTGAATTGCTCTGATTCAAGCATTTTTCACTGTTATTTGCTCTGCTTTAATGTGGGTTGGTCAGTGGTCACTTGTTCTAAAGTTATTGTCTATTGACTGGCTTTTAGGCTTGAAATTGAAGTGATGAGAATCAAATGCTCTTTACTCCATTAACTTGATTTTATTTGGTAATCAAACGGGCTCACATTGGTGCTAGCTAAACTGTCATTGGAATTCCGACGTGTTAGGTAGAATTTTTTGTCCACGAATCAATCTTTCAAACTCGGTTTGGTATTTTGGTATCCTCCCCTTTGCTAATGGTCAAAGAGAATCTAGGATCAGACATATTTACTCAAAACCACCAACGGGTTTCCATCATCATCAACAATTTATGTACAATCTATCAAAAGATTACTCTTTGATCACACATAACAAATAACCATACACACATCTTGATGTTAAAACAAGCAAATGGGCATCCATCATTTGTTCATTCGAAAATGAAATTGAAGGTACTTTTTGACTCACATAGTCCCGCGCATGCTGCTCGTGATCTTGAACCAACTCTCGGCACATCGTTTGTAAGCATAACCCAAGTTACCTTTACAAGAAAAATCTAATTTCAATAAGGGGTTTAAGCTCTTGAGAATTACCCTCTGAATCCGGACAGGCATTTCTCAAGCCTAATTTCACGCTATTTACAAGTACAAAGTTACCATTTATTTCAAGAAGAAGATGTATATGAATCAGGCACCTCCACGTTGTATCTACAGTAGTAACACAAAAGACAAGCACATGAAGGACATCAAAGGTGACGACAAGCCAGTGGCAGAAACAGAACCATTTCTATAAACTGAAGTGCTTACTTATCCTTAGGGAACAAATTAAGCTCCAAAGCATCCAACTGCAATCCTAATCCTGGAACTTTATTGTTGAATCTGACTAGAACAGCCTCACCGGGCACATCGAGCAATATTAGTTCATTTGTGGCAACGCCAATATTACGCCCAAAACGTCCATGATAGATGTTCCCCGGAACATTATGAAATTGTATGCATATCTCCACTGTGCATTATATGGCTAGCATTGGTGAGCGCATCCCGTATTGCAAAAGAAATGTTGGTTTAAGCCAACTCTGTCCTAACTTCTAGAGATGATAATCATTATTTTTAGCTCTTTATACAAAAATCTCTGAATCACAAGTGTTTGAGAAATAAAAGATTGTTCAGTCATTAATGAAATGGGAATTTCATTATGCAAGACTATAGCCTTTTACTTCCATATTCAGTGCATCATCTTGATCATTGAAGTGAGGACAACAATTAAAAAAGTTATGAAGCATTGAACTAGACCATGTGAATTATGAGATAACAGATATATACGTACACAAATGCATTGAACTGAACTGTCGTGAAAAAATTGAAGCAGACTATGTTAATGATAATAATTTGTTTCTTAATTTTTATGTTTTTAGAAATATTGTAAGCCGTAAATCTAAATGGGAATATAAGCTAATGGTTACCCTTCCCTTACAAGCCGGCTTTATAAGGGTATGTTCTAGGGTCCTACCATAATCATGTACAAAACTGTGTTTGATTAGTCCCCTGCCAGCTTTTATTAGAAAAGGCACACCATCCCAACTTGCATTGTCAATGTATGTTGCAGCAGCAAAATACGTGGGGGTCAGGCTGTTCAATTTAACAGCAACCTCGTCTCCAGAGGTAGCTTTATATTGGCCAAGAAAGACATTGCTTGGTTCCAATCTGCAAATTGACCTCAAAACTTTGAGCTGAAATGGATGAGCTTCTTATCAACACGACCACAGGCAATCAAATTTTGTTGTATTCATTTTTTCACTTTTGAGGAGGCAGGGGTTAGACAGAATATTTATTAGTATAAGGACTTTACAGAGAAAGGTGGAGTAGATGTCCTTCCTCACAAAACAAGTATAAAACCTTCTACAGAACTTTCATAAGAAATTAGGCAATACAGAATAGCCTCTGCAAAAGCAAAATCATTCGCATGCTGCCCCACAACCTTTTTGGTCGAAAAACTGTGAAGTTCTAGCAAAATGATGCTGACAAGGATACGAGAATTTGAGATTTACCTCATAAGAAATTAATATATTCTTCCTAAGGATTTTCAAAACTCATTTTTTGTTTTTAAAATCACATTGACATAACCTGCAATATAGTTGATAAACCCACAACTTGATAAAACTGATGCCTTTCTAGCTTTCTCCAGATTCAATCAGACAGAAGAAGTTAAGGACATCCACAAAAAGTTAGCAATTTTAACAAGTATATTCCTCAACTTCACTGCTCTATTAGAAACAGATTACCAGTGCTTTCTAATCTTGCTTGCGCTTCTGTTTTTTTTTGGGGGGGAATAAGAAACTCAAAAGTGTATTAATAAAGAAGATCTAAAACAGATAGTGGACCAGCCATCCACTAAGAGGAAAAAAAAAAAGAGCACTATTTGAGCCATACAAAAGTATACCCAATCAACCCTACATAAGGCTAGAATCAGGTATAATCTTGCTTGGGTATTACACAAAAAAAATTAATCAAGTTTATGTTTGCATGTCTCTTTTGTTTTTATCAGCTGAATTGATTTTGAATAAAATAGATCATCTTGCAGAAGAGAAGGTACCTCTTCATTCCGGATATCTTCACCGTTGAGACTTGTAGGGGTTTCCATTGCCAGCAATGCTATGGTTTGTAGTATATAAACATGCACTGTGTCTCGAATGATCCCATGACCATCAAAATATCTGCATACAGCCGAGAAAATTACACAATATTTTACCATATAATGACATGAGGATAAGATAATTGGCTTTGTTAGTGAAGATACAATGAATTATTTGTATTTAGTACCTTCCAGCCTGCACACCCATCTCTTCTGACAAAATAACCTGCGTGAAAATGCAAACAGGTAGTGGCTATCACTGGCTAATAAAAAGCAAACGTGAATGTCATTGCATTTAAAGAAAAAACAAAATTACCTGTAAACTGCATATGTATGTTCGGCTCCATAACGGCTCAAAAATTACATTGAGAACATTAATACTGTAAGATTCTCAATGCGATTCCTCTCCAGAAGATGATCTATCCTGCAAAATTGAAGAAGAAAGTTAAAATTGAATGTATGCACACAAATAAATTAGTATAACTAATGTGCTTACTCACCTGTATAGTTGCTTTTCATGGGACTTCGAAAGAAGGGCTTTTCTCAGCCGATGAGAAGATAGTGCATCAAACCCGAAAGGTTTCTCAATTATTATACAATTCCAGCCTTCTGGGTTTGGGTACTAATGGCAAAAGAGGATGCAACATCCAGAAGTGCTTCTTGTAACACAGATAGGTAAAATATCCTGTTTGCCCCAGATCCCCCCTTACTAATTATACAGAAAGAAAGTTACAGAGACTTGTAAACAGCACTGATTTGTGATTTTATCAACCCCACCTCGATATGCTTCATCAAAGCGTTGAGCTTTAACATCCCTTCTCGGTTCTACAGAGAAAGGCATCCATTCTGTGCCCACAGTTCTCTCTGAAAAGATGTTAAAATCATGAGGAACAGATGCCATATTAAACTTCTTCAATTCGTTCTACTCTAATTTGATAGCAATCAAACTAACTTGATGGACTACATCGTAAGCCTTGGTTGCATTTTATTTCAACGTAACACATTTTCAAAGCCTAAAGCTTGTCTAGATGCAAAGTTCTTTCTATAAGCAATGG
The DNA here is from genome assembly GCA_030449075.1 of Murraya paniculata. NCBI lineage: Eukaryota > Viridiplantae > Streptophyta > Magnoliopsida > Sapindales > Rutaceae > Murraya > Murraya paniculata. Next base: position 106 of record JAEVFN010000168.1, on the reverse strand, counting down.
TTGCATGTTGACGTACTTGAGAGGCTCCTTCCAAAAACACACTCATAATTCCTTTAAATCAATAGAAATCCTGCATTAGCAACAAGCTAACAGAATGTAATGTGTA